>JAUTDX010002043.1:0-51550 GCA_030844895.1 Ambrosia x helenae
GTGTTTAAATTGCCAGCCCTATGTAGTATGACGTTTGACCCAGTGGCGGATTCATTCACAAAGAAGGGTGGGCAGGTGCCCACCCTACGACTCATACTTTTAGTGTGTTTGATTTTCTTTTTTATGGATTTTAGCCTACTTAGGGAAACCATTACACTAATTGTAGTTATAATGTTTTGTTGTTGTATAACTTAGTTCATTTACATTGTTCTTTTTTTTTCTACACACGTATGAATTTATTAAAATATGTTAAAATCATCGTATCATTAAATAATTAAATATGAATAGTTTTAATTTATTCGAACCATTTCGTTTCGTCTTGTTTTTAGCCACTCAATTTCAACCCAACTTGATATGAGCCAATCCATTTTGTGCCCCGTGAAAAAAAATTTTGGATCCGCCAGGTTTGACCCTCATAAAAGTAGCTAGTGTTTAAATCTTTATGAGTGCATGGTTATGTGATATTTAGTTGTTAACAATTCCGGTTAAAAAATAACTTACACTATTTGGTAGAGATTCCACAAAACGGAGTATGAGTGGAAATCTTTAGTAGGATCAAACCATAGGTATATACGTTGCTCTCGATCACCTTTGCCCCCTGTGAACACGTTTGTTTGTAAAATGTACGGATGGCCGGTCCTATTCCCTAAGAACTCAAAATCGATCTCATCATGCCCATTGTTTTGTGAGGCCAACTGTTACGTGTATTAAAATTTATGAACACACATTTATTAGTTTTAATTCGTAAAACATATACGTGTAGATACATAGATATATATAAAAGACGTATACAATACATAAAGGCGGTGACAGTGCCAGCAGAATCTCCAGGGACCATTTTAATTCGCATACTGAAATGACCAAAGAGGTAGGAGCCCTTGGACTGGATCCGGTACCAGTGTACTTGTCGAGTGACAACTGAATATGTGAACCGCCGTCGAAGTACTTAATGTGGTCAACGCCCATGTGGGCACGTAGTTCTTCCCAAATGGCACTGGTACCGGCTTCTTCGGGCAGCTCCGGTTACCGCACCAATGAGAAGAACAACAGCCATCATATAGCATATGTCCATAGGCATGATTTTGGGCCCATGTTTCTTCTACTCGGTGTATATATTTCTGTGTTCCCCTACAAGATATTGACAAGAAAAACATTATGGTACATGGTACATAGGTCACTTTGTGTGTTATCTATTTTACATCTATAAAATACGGCTTTCACAATTTGACCCAATAAATGTTGAACTAAACATGTATAAAAATTTTTTTTTGAACGGCCAACAAATTGGAATCACTCACAGAACACTGGAGTACATCGTGCCACCAGTATTGCCACGCGATCATATTTCACCACCAAGTCACCAATTCAGGAGGAAACTCATAATTGATGAGAAAACCCCTTTGTGAGATTTGAACCCAGGACCTTATGGCCTCTAAGTCTTATTCACCACCAAGATACCACTAGGCTTTAATGCCTTGGGTTAAACAGGTAAGGGTTACTATACAAAAACTCTATTTTGTGAGAAGAGTAAGAAAGGATGTCATAGTGACATGTGTCACTAGCAAGAAGGACAAATATGTAATTTTAACCAATTAATAAAATAATTAATTTAATTATTGGAAGATTAATGCAGAGTGATTATAGGAGATTTTTTTTCAAAATTTTCGTTGGTTTTTAACATAACCGAATCTCAACAATTTCAAACATATTTTCTTATTTTTGGATTGATAATATTGATATTATTTTAAGATTTCATCCGAAATAAGTATATTATCTTTCTAAAATTCAGCAAATTAGTTGTGTTTTTTTTTAGTCTCATATATTCGAAGTTGGTAGAAGAGATAGCCAGAATATATACCACTGTGTTTTATGTGCATCGCCAATCAAAATGAATAATACCATGGCTGACAATATATTTTTTTTCAATTGTGTTTATGTGTTTTTCAATTTTTGTAACGTGTATGTTGTGTTTTTGTTTTTCAATTTTTTTCTATTGTGTGTTATGTGTTTTTTTATTCATTTGTATGCATGCAGTATTTCATTTTATTCATTTGTGTTGTGTGTTTTAAATTTAATCTAGCGGTTAACAGCATAATAACTAAGTTTTGATTCTCTGTTAGTAGTATAATAAACTAAGTTTTAGTTCTGATGTGTTTTAAATTCATATATAGGATTCAGCGGTTAATACTATAATAACTAATTTTTTAGACGTGATGTGTTTTAAATTCAAATAAAGGATTCAGCGGTTAACATTATAATAACTAAGTTTTTTGACGTGATGTGTTTTAAATTCAAATAAAATGATTAAGCGTTTTAACATTTTACAAGAACTATGTTTAAGTCGAAGTGTGTTATAAATTTTAATAATACAAAGGGTGTAACATTTATCTTCATCCACATTAATCGTTGATTTGGTTTCCATTTTTTTCGTTAAAACACACTCTTCAAACTCCGAATTTTACTCGGTTTTTTTAGGAAGGAACGTAATGATCAGAGAGGGTGAGTGGGGTGGTTTAAATTGGTACGTGTGTTTTTACAATTGTGCCTTGAACCATTAATATATTAGTTAATTTTGTAACACAATTTATAAATTTGGTCCTATCTAATCTCAACCATCCAATAACTTGATCCAATGGACACACTTCTTTCTTACCTTTCTCACAAAACACACTTATTGTATGTTAACCCCACCCGGGTTAAACATATATAAAATCATCATTTTAATGCCATTTGGCCGCTAGAAAATTTATCCACTAACTAACTTCTATTAACTTTCGTTAAATTCTACATCCATGAATACACACACATGGGCCACATGGCATGGATGCATGATTCCATGTTAGGGGAACATGTTTTACTTTCTCTAACATCTCCATAAATCAGTAATTACCATGATGTTAATTATTCATGTATTTAACTTATATACATATTATAATAATAACTTTTCTGATGTTATATATTTAAAGTACTCATGTCATATCTTTTTAAAAAATTGCACCTATTTATATCCGTGTTTCAACGTACACGTTTAAAAATTTAAACATCTATCATACCTTTTAAAAAAAATTAAATAGATTCACAAAAATAAAGTGTGTGTGGATCGTTCAAATAGTAAATACCCCTTTGAAAATTTCATTTCTAAGTTAGAAAAAGTAAAAGATAAAAAGTGGGTCAGTTTATGCATTTAAAGGTAAAATAATACATGAATATAAATTGTGTTGAAGGAACAAAGTAAAAGATTGATTTAGATTAAGTATTTGATTTATCTAGTAAGGTTAAGCTTAGTTTGAATGTTTACAATTATCTAGTTGGTATTAGATTATGATTAGAAGAAGTATTTGAGTAGGATTAATATGGTTATGTTATTATAATGGAAAAATGGAAATAAATAATCCCAACTATTGACTATTGGTCAATAACAGTCTCAACTACGAAAATAACCAATATTGGTCCCAACTTTCGACATATTGGAAACCAATGGACCCAAACTAACGGAGGCTAACTCCATTAGTGTGATGCTGACGTGACATGCTTAGGTGGCAAGATGATCATAAGTGGCATCCTACGTGGCATGCCACGTGGCAAAATGATCCTACGTGGCATGCCACGTGGCAAAATGATCATACGTGGCATCCAACGTGGCATCCTACGTTGCATGCCACGTCAGCATCACACTAACGGAGGCTAACTCCGTTAGTTTGGGTCCGTTGGTTTCCAATATGTCGAAAGTTGGGACCAATATTGATGATTTTCGTAATTGGGACTGTTATTGGCCAATAGTTAATAGTTGGGATTATTTATTTCCATTTTTCCTATTATAATAGATGATTAGAGCCTATGTATTTGTGTGTGAAGAATTATAATAAAAGAAAGAGTCGATCTTGATTGAGATCAAAGTTCGTGTTTTTTAGGTCTGGTCACCAACAAAATGAGCAATGCAATTTGATTCAAAATGTATATTTGAACCTAAATACAGTAATTTATTTATGTGATTTTCTTAATAAAATTCTAGTGACACCACTCTCACTTGAACATAAATATTTATGAATGCAAATAAATAAATTTAAAGATCTTACCTATGAGTATGAAGAAATGGACCTCTTGCCAAATTTAAACGGTTTGTCAATAATTATTCTTGTTTGATTGCAGACTAGTACTAGTATCTCTGGTTAAATACTCTATCACCAAGAGGAGGCCTTCTTTGGAGGGCAGGTCACAACTGGTCACAACACAACCCAACTTTTTAAATCTTCATTTGTTTAATCCTTTGATGTAGTTTCAAGTTTTATGCCTTGTTTAAACCATCTCGAGTTGGCAGTTGCTCCTCTAGGCTCTTAACTTTATTGTTCTTTTTTATTATTAAATTACTTATTAACTTTTATATATTTCTTATTTTTAAATATTGCTAGTAATAGCTATCATGATGTATTATTTATTTTATGTAACATACAAGAGCATCTCCAACGAGATGACCGTGAGCATTCGTGGGTCATCCTCTCCTTTGGGTGTGTTATGTGACATCTTCCCCTTATTTCTCTTCAAAAGTTTATTTCTATCTTATGTTTCCCTCAACAATTTTTAAACGATAATAACTTTTATACAAGCTTTTTAAAGAAAAAAAATTACACCAAATTAACAGACGTTTTATTATTTTTCTAACGAGTACCACAGTGCTATAAAAAACAACTATTTTTTGTGAGGTTTTGTTCATACAGGAAAAAAAACACAACGTATTCAAGTAATTCATTAATCATGTTCAAACCAATAAATAGAAATTATATTTTCATCCAGAGCAGAATAGGTTAAAACCACTTCTTTCCAAAAAAAAAAAAAAAACCACACCTTCAAGACCACCGCCTCAATCACGCCTTGCAATGGATGCTTCTGGCTCTGCTCCTCATCCAAGCGTACATCTTCTTTTTAATATACATTTTTATTCTTATTCACATGATTAAAATTGTTGTGTTCTCATTTTATAGTATATTAATTTCTATGTAACCTCATAACATATATTTTGACACTTCATATTAGATTGTCTATCCCAAAAGCTTCTGGGATATGATCTAGTTTTAGATATATTTAGTACTTTTTTATTTAACTTTTTAGCTATATTTTTTAGGGAAATTGGATTTTAACACCCTAAACTATTGACAATTGGCCGCTGACGCACTGACCTTCAAAATTGAAATACACCGCACTGTACTTTCAACTTATTGACCTGTATCACCCTCAGACTAACCATGGTTATTTTTTTTGCTGATGTGGCATGGTGACGTGTCCATTTTTGCTGACGTGGCAGGTGATGTGTCCATGCCATGTCAGCTTATTCCCCATGCCACGTCAGCAAAAAATGGACACGTCACCATGCCACGTCAGCAAAAATTAACCATGGTTAGTCTGAGGGTGATACAAGCCAATAAGTTAAAAGTACAGTGCGGTGTTTGTCAATTTTGTAGTACAGTGCGTCAGCGACCAATTGTCAATAGTTCAGGGTGTTAAAATCCTATTTCTCTATTTTTTATATCTAATATCTAGCAATTGTTAGACGAAGAGTATCATACTATTCTCTAGCCATCATCATGGTGTATTTGTGAGCACGTGACTTATTCGGTTGCTCCTTTTCTCCTTAGTCATATTTCGTACGTAACCAAACTATACAGCAAATATTACAGATTTTAAATTTAGTCATCAAACGTATGTGTCAAACTATTCGGGTTTCCTTTTTGTCTAGGCGCCCATGTTCATGGTGTCATACACGTGAGTTTGACAATGAAATTTGCAACAATGTCATATTATATGGTAAAGAAACGATAAATCCATAATTAAGTTTTAAACACATAACCATGAGACCATATAAGTATATCTACATTTTTCTTTAACAATGATTTACATGGTGGTTATATAATACTAGAGAGGCGTTCGCGCGATGCGGCAGAGACACAACACGATGATAGTTCTAAAGAATAGTGACAAAAGGCATCAGTTCCCGACGTAAACAAAAGCTCGTGGCCAAAATTGTAACATTTAAATAAGGTTTAAAAATGAAAGAAATGATAAGATAAAACAAACCAAGACGCCAGTGGGTTTGAGGGATTACAGGTCGATAAACTTAGTCGGGGTTATTAGCAAAATTACTTCTAAGGTGATTGCTGCTAGAATTAAAAAGGTAATTGGGGATGTGATTTCTGAGTCACAATCTGCTTTTCTTAAAAAGCGGTTTATTCTGGACGGACCTCTTGTTCTTAATGAGCTAATCGGGTGGATCCAGAAAAATGGCAAACAGTTTTTTCTTTTGAAGATTGACTTTGAAAAGGCGTATGACAATGTGTGTTGGGAGTTTTTGCTCTCCATTATGCGGCAGATAGGTTTTCCTTCTAGGTGATGCCTATGGGTTAAGGGGTATTCTTCAATCGGCGTGGTCTGCGGTGTTAGTCAATGGCTCTCCCACGTTTGAGTTCCAATGTCAAAAAGGACTTAGGCAAGGCGACCCACTTTCACCTTTTTTGTTTGTGATAGTCATGGAAGCTTTGGCGTGAATGATTTCGAAGGCGTGTAGATTGGGTGAGATGGAAGGGATTAAATTGCCTACAGAAGGGGCGAATGTTTCACACATGTTATGTGCAGACGATGCTTTAATTATGGGGGCATGGAGCAAAGACAATGTTGTTAAGACTAATCGGTTGCTTCGTGTTTTTTATATGTGCTCTGGATTGAAAATCAATATTCACAAGTCGTTGTTATTTGGGTTGGGTGTTCCTGATGTAGAGGTGGGTGATATGGCCGAATTTGTGGGTTGCAAAGTAGGAGCACTTCCTTTTGAATACCTTGGTATAAAACTGGGAGATAATATGAATCGGAATACACATTGGGAGCCGGTATTAGACACGTGTATTATTTCTCGTTGTACAAGGCCCCAGTTGTGGTGATTGATGCTATTGACAGACTGATGAGAAAGTTTTTGTGGACCGGTGTTAGCATTGGAGTTGTACAGTATTTTAGGTTAGATTTTAATATTAGACTTATACATTATTTAAGGTTAGACGTTAACATTGGAGATACATTGTTAATTGTTTTAGGTTAAGTGTTACCCGAAGCTTTCCTGCATGTAACTGTAAAGCGCATCAGTCTATTTTGTATGTAAAATTGATATGTCATATTAGATTTTTCAACCCCGGGACGCCCCCAGGTAGTAATTAATAAACAAGTTGTGTTATTTATTTATTTTGTCATTTAAGTCAGTTAATTCAAACAATTATAAAATATTTCACAATAATGAAAGAATTTTAAAACTTAAATTAAACAGTTATTATTGTTAGAAAAAAGATACAAAAGACTTTATAAAAATAGAAATTCGTTTAAATAGTAACAAAAAGAAATATAGGTGTTTTGTTTAGTGCTGGAATCATTAATTAAATTTATAACATTTTTTTTTGTGCATTTTTACAAATAATATCCTTTCACAAAGAGATCACGTGAGGTGAAACAGGCTGTAACCATGTAGAAAGATGGGTTTACAGATCATGCGACTTTTTTTTTGTTTAAGTTATCTACGTTATACGCCTTGCAAACTTGGATATATAACCTGTCACATGTAACCATACAAAAACGTAACAGATAACAAATGTTGAGTGACTCAGATTATAACTTTTGATTTATTGAGCCTATATATCATTACTTGAAAAAATATGTGACTGGCTAGACGTAAGAGCATAACTTTTAAATTACTCTTTTATTCAGATTATATGGGTCCAACCAAACATAAAAACTATAAAGAGCCAGACCGGCCTCACCATATTACATGTCCATCATTCGGTTTTGATTTTCTAAAAATCCTGGGTTCTGTCTAGTTTCAACCCTACACATACCACACTTATTTAGACAACCTCCGACGCGGCGACGTGGAGGTGGTCCGAAATTTTTGACTCACAAAGCAGACGAGGTGTAGTGTTGGAGTGGGTTGTCCGGAATGGACTGGTCTGCTCCACCAGACTCGTTCGTTTGGGTGAGGGTGCGTCCCAAGCATAATTTTATAATTTGTTTTTATGTAAAAGTGGTATGATGTGAGGTTTGAATTGGTTTAGCGTTGGAGGAAAAAGTAGGTTTGGAATGGTTGTGGCTTGGAATGATGTGGCATGTCTAGATTCTTTGACCAGTCCAGCGTTGTGACGCTCTTAGAATAATATAAATTTGTGTTGGGGAAAACTAAAATCGAACATAAATATTTCTAACGTAAAAAAGTCATATTCATGTCCAAGCCAAACTAAAAACTATATAGAGCCTGTGTTAAAATGTTACACTTTTATATGTTTATTTGTTCATGTTATAAGTTTATAACTTGGATTGTTTTGTTGTATGTTATTGAGATAAATGGAAGATTGGGCTTAGTTGATATGGACTGGAGATAAAAGAATATGTGGTAGCAGCCCAGTAGAGTAGCAGATTAAGTTGCGGCCCAGTTTAAAAGAGTCCAGAAGTCTAAAGCCCACTTGCTTGGTTCGTGAATGCTAAAGTCCCGGATTGCCAACGTGGCACTGATGGACGATCCAGATTAAATCTATTTGTGTTTCTTTGATCGTGATCAACGGTGATTGTAGGCTCGGTTGTGCTTGTTACCGAGCCTACTGGACGACTATATAAGGAGCTCTTGAGAGCTGTGTTCAGTTTTTGACGAGTCTTTATATCATTCAAGTCTTTGTCGTTGTTGTTCTCTGGTTTTAGGGTTTTGATCATCAGTCAATGATCATTATTGTTCTAGTTGCTGAGATCATCTGTTAATGATCTCAGTGTAGAGAGTATTTCTTTGTATTTAGATCATCTGTTAATGATCTAGTCGTTGTCTTTAGGGTTTGATAGTTTTCAGATCTGTTTGTTTGTAATCGTTTGATTTAGTAATTCCAGTTTACAATCGTTTCATTCTCTGTTGATTACCATATTTTGACATGGTATCAGAGCCCTAAGGCTCTTGGTCTGTTTGTCTTCCGCTCTTTGTGTTAGGGTTTCGGTGGTCTCTAGGGTTCTTGGTGTTCCAGAAGGGGTTTCTGATAGCTGGGAGTCTTCGAGTAAAAAGAAGAAGACTATTCACCTTAGATCTGAAGTTCATCATCAGATCTAGGGTTTCTTGAGGTTGTTGGAAGCTGCTTGGAATTTGGATCTTGCTAGAGGGGTTTTCTTGCTCTCTGACTCGTAACCCTAAGTGAAGGTTACGAGTTACGAGTTTTATTGGCGAAACCCTAACTTGGGTCCTCACTGTGAGATTGTTCCTTGATTTCTTTATTTCTGTTGTATAATCTGATTAATAATAAGTACTTGTTAGTGTGCATAGGTAGATACAAACTCCCTCGTTAAGACATGTCCAGGCACCCTTGAGTGACGAACCTGGAATCTTGACACTGACGGGGTTTCGTTTGTTGCACACTTTAGTACTTAGGACCTAATCTGGTTATACTTATACTTGATCTGTGTTGATTGAATCTGTGTTTATACTTGCTCTGTGTTTTGCTGTTCATTGCTTGCAAACATGTCTGATAATGATAATGATAATAGTAGTAGTTCTGGTGATGGTAGAGATAGACTTGGTGGTGTTACTCTGATTAATAAACTTGATTCAAGTGATCCTCTCTACTTGCATGCTAGTGACTCTGCTAATCTTACCATTACAAGTATTAAACTAAAAGGAACTGAGAATTACACTGTGTGGTCCAATGCTATGATTCTTGCTTTACAAGTTAAGAATAAAATTGGTTTTGTTAATGGAGAATGTGTTAGACCAACTGATGACTCTGTTCTAGGTAGACAATGGGATCGTTGTAACTCTGTTGTGTTAACCTGGATTTTAAATTCAATCAGTGAAGAATTGTATATGGGTCAGGTCTATTCTAAACTTGCATCTGATGTCTGGAAGGATTTAAAGGATACATATAATAAAATTGATGGTTCTGTCATTTTTGATACATATCAGAAAATTAATCATTTTAGTCAAAATGGTATGACAGTTGCTGAGTATTATCATAAGTTGCATATTATGTGGCAATATTTGGATCAAATTTTGCATATACCTGCATGTACTTGTGAAGCTTCTAAGCAGTTTAATGATTTTAATCATTTGATAAAGTTGATGCAATTCCTTATGGGATTGGACAGTGTGTATGGTAGTGTTAGAACTAATCTGTTGATAAGGGATCCTTTACCCTCAGTAAAGGAAGCCTTTGCTATAGTGTCAAGAGAAGAATCACATAGGAACTCAAACATTACTGTGGCTAAAGAACAAGGACCAACTGTAGGGTTTTTTGCAAAAACTAATCAAAACAGTGACTTCAGGAAGAAAAATGCTAGGATTAGTAACCAAAATCCTAACCTTAAATGTTCTCATTGTGATAAAGTGGGACATACTGTTGATAAATGTTTTGAAATAGTTGGATACCCTCCTTGGATGAAAAATAAAATGGGTCAAAACAGGAAAACCACAGTAAGTAATAATGTTACTAGTGGCACTTCTCTTGACAGTTCTAATAAAAGTTCTGTGAGTACTCTTACTGCTGACCAGGTGTCTCAACTATTGAGTCTCCTGAACAAAAAGAATGAAGAAGGAACTACTAGCTGCAATTCAGCAGGTAGGTCTAGTAACTTTTTTTGTTCAGCTAGTAATACTAAACCTGTCTTTTCTTTTTCAAATGTTCAATCTCTGTTTAGAAACTTAGGATGGATCACTGATTCAGGTGCTAATCAGCACATGGTCATGAGTGATGAGTATGTAATAAACAAAATAGATGTTAGTGATCTTAATATAAAAGTTAATCATCCTAATGGTACTAGTGCTAAGGTAACTGTTATAGGAGATGTTAAACTCACTGATGATGTCACATTGTATGATGTTTTTGTTGTACCTAATTACTGTGTGAACTTAATGTCTGTTCATAAACTTGCTAAAGATAGCAAATTAGATGTTTTGTTTAATGAATCAAACTGTTATATACAGGATTCTTTAACCAGGAAAGTCCTGGTGACTGGTAGTCAAGTTGATGGGTTGTACTTTTGTGGTGAGTCCTCTGTGTTTACTGGTATGTGTTGTAACAGTTTTGAAATGAAAAATTTGTGGCATGCTAGGCTAGGTCATCCTGCAAACATTGTTTTAAAAGTTTTAAAGGATGATATAAAACTTAATGTGTTGTCTAATGATAATCATGAGCCATGTGATGTGTGTCATAAATCTAAACAACATAGAGAACCATTTCCCATTAGTGATCATAAAACTACTTGTCTTGGTGAGTTGGTTCACTTAGATGTTTGGGGTCCTTATAGAGTTAAAAGTAAAGAAGGGTTTAGATACTTTCTGACCATTGTGGATGACTATACCAGGTCTGTGTGGGTGTACCTCATGAGATTCAAAGATGAAGTGTTTGAAAATATTTTACATTTTTTGGCTATTATTAATAATCAGTTTAAGAAAAATGTTAAAATTTTTCGCAGTGATAATGGTACTGAAATTGTCAATTCTAAAATGAATGACTTATTAAATAAAAATGGTATCCTGCATCAAACATCTTGTGTGCATACACCTCAACAGAATGGCATAGTTGAACGAAAACATAGACACTTATTGAATGTTGCTAGAGCATTATTGTTTCAAAGTAACTTGCCTTTGTCTTTTTGGTCTGAATGTATCCTTACTGCTGTTTATTTAATCAACAGGACTCCTTCCTCTGTGTTAAATGGTAGGTCACCTTATGAAGTAATGTATGGTTTTAAGCCCTCTTATGAAAAACTTAGGGTCTTTGGGTGCTTGTGTTATTGTACTGTCTTAAACAACTCTGATAAGTTTAATATACATGCTAATAAATGTGTTTTGGTTGGTTATTCAAATGAAAAGAAAGGGTATAAATTGTGGAATCTTGACTTAAAACAAATTGTTTTTTCTAGAGATGTAAGATTCTATGAATCAATCTTTCCATTTAAAGAACCAAAAGTTTTAAAAGAATGTGATTCTAATGAATATCAAAATATAAATCAGTTAAACTTTTTTGATTTGTTTGAGTCAACTAACAACACAAGTTCCAATGGTCCTGATGGTCCCAATGATGAACAGAGGGCTAATCCAGAATCTGATCATCATGGGACTTGGCAGCCTGTTGATAACTTGGATACTCCTCCTGGTAAGGCTGGTACTCAGCAACCAGGTAATCCAAGTGTCAATAGAGGTAGGGCTGAGGGTGATGAATCAGTAAATGATGTTAATAATGATTCTGAGGGACATCCATCATCAGCTGATCATCCAACTGTTGTTAGGAGATCATCTAGAAATATTAACTTTCCTAGAAAATTTAGTGATTATATTGTTGAGGGGAAAGTAAAGTTTGGATTGGAAAAAGTTGTGAATTATTCCAATCTGTCTGTTGATAATTTTTGTTTTACTTCTATGTTAAATAAAAGCAGTGAACCTAGATTTTATTATGAAGCTTGTAAAGATAAAAATTGGATTACTGCTATGAATGATGAAATAGAAGCTTTAAATAGAAATAATACTTGGGATATTGTTGAGTTACCAAAAGATAGGAAAGCTATTGTTGAGTTACCAAAAGATAGGAAAGCTATAGGGTGTAAGTGGATTTATAAAATAAAGTATAAATCTAATGGTGAAATTGATAGATATAAGGCTAGACTTGTGGCAAAAGGTTATAGTCAAAGAGAGGGGTTAGACTTTGATGAAACTTTCTCTCCAGTAGTCAAAATGATTACTGTAAGGTGTGTCTTAACCATTGCTGTACAGAATAACTGGTCTTTGTTTCAATTGGACATTAACAATGCTTTTCTATATGGTGAATTACATGAAGATGTATATATGAAACTGCCTGAAGGGTACTTTTCTAAGGATGATAATAGGGTTTGCAAACTTAAAAAGTCATTATATGGGCTTAAGCAAGCTCCTCGAATGTGGAATGCTAAGTTAATTAGTGTTCTATTTGAACTTGGCTTTGTGCAAAGCAAATGTGATCATTCTATGTTTGTTATGTCTTCAAAAGACATTTTCTGTGTTTTACTTGTTTATGTGGATGATATAATCTTGACTGGAAATAGTAGTGAGTTTGTAGATTATGTTAAAACATTTTTTAAAACCAAGTTCCTGATTAAAGACTTAGGTTCTCTAAAGTACTTTCTAGGAATTGAAGTGTTGAAAACAGATAGTGGGTTGTGCTTAAGTCAAAGAAAATATTGTTTAGAACTATTAGCTGAATATGGTTTAACTGGTTGTAAGCCTGTAAAATGTCCTATTGAACCAAATCATGTGATTACTAACTTGTGTAAACAAGAAAGTGAACCATTGGTGGACATAACAGGCTATCAAAGACTAGTGGGTAAGTTGATATACTTATCCCATACAAGACCAGACATAACCTATTCAGTCCATGTTCTAAGTCAGTTTATGCACAAACCTACTAAAGCACACTTTTTAATTGCTATGAGAGTGCTCAGATATCTGAAACTGGCACCTGGAAAAGGTATACCCATTTCAAAAAGTCCTGATCTGAATCTAAGTGGTTATGCTGATTCAGACTGGGCAAAATGTGTTGAAACCAGGAAGTCTGTTACAGGATATTGTATTTTTTTAGGGAATTCATTAGTTACTTGGAAAAGTAAAAAGCAGTCCACTATTGCACGGTCTACAGCCGAAGCTGAATACCGGTCCATGTGTACTGCAACATGTGAGATAATGTGGTTAATCAATTTACTGAATGAACTACAAGTCAAGGTTAGTCTTCCTGTCAAGTTGTTTGGTGATAATTCTGCTGCTATTGCTATAGCAGCCAATCCAGTTTTCTATGACAAAACAAAACATTTTGAAATAGACTTATATTTTCTAAGAGATCAAATAAGTAAAGGTTATATTCAAACTGAAAAAATTCAAACTGAGAAACAAATTTCTGATATTTTTACAAAAGGTCTTGGTATTTCTCAGCATGAACAAATTTGTTCATGGTTGAACATGTTAGATGTGTTTGGGTATAAAAGTGAGGGGGGGTGTTAAAATGTTACACTTTTATATGTTTATTTGTTCATGTTATAAGTTTATAACTTGGATTGTTTTGTTGTATGTTATTGAGATAAATGGAAGATTGGGCTTAGTTGATATGGACTGGAGATAAAAGAATATGTGGTAGCAGCCCAGTAGAGTAGCAGATTAAGTTGCGGCCCAGTTTAAAAGAGTCCAGAAGTCTAAAGCCCACTTGCTTGGTTCGTGAATGCTAAAGTCCCGGATTGCCAACGTGGCACTGATGGACGATCCAGATTAAATTTATTTGTGTTTCTTTGATCGTGATCAACGGTGATTGTAGGCTCGGTTGTGCTTGTTACCGAGCCTACTGGACGACTATATAAGGAGCTCTTGAGAGCTGTGTTCAGTTTTTGACGAGTCTTTATATCATTCAAGTCTTTGTCGTTGTTGTTCTCTGGTTTTAGGGTTTTGATCATCAGTCAATGATCATTATTGTTCTAGTTGCTGAGATCATCTGTTAATGATCTCAGTGTAGAGAGTATTTCTTTGTATTTAGATCATCTGTTAATGATCTAGTCGTTGTCTTTAGGGTTTGATAGTTTTCAGATCTGTTTGTTTGTAATCGTTTGATTTAGTAATTCCAGTTTACAATCGTTTCATTCTCTGTTGATTACCATATTTTGACAGCCTGACCGGCCCCATGTTACCTGTCCAACCTTCGGTTTGATTTTCTAAAAATCCCGGGTTTGGTCTAGTTTCAACCCCCACACATACCGCACTTATGAATAATATGGATCTCTATTGTCAAGCTCACCCAAGCGCTCGCTAGGACCACTTTTCAGGCCCAACACACATTTCTCGTTTCGCTTCATTAGCCTCACTTTCAGGCCTAGCGTAGTTTTCTCGCTTCGCTTCAAAAACCCCCACTTAGGCCCTCAGACGCACTTTCATGCCAAGTTCTGACAAAATTCCGGCCAATAATCGTTTGAACAAGTTAGAACAGGAACAAAAAACTATACCAACCGTGAACAAGCCTGGAATTAAACTAAAACAACCTTAACTAACCATAAAGAAACTTAAAACATGTCTAAAACCGAAATTGGATTTTTTATATTACGTGTCTCGCTTAAAAAAGCCTTCGCTTTTTAAGCGCCTTACAATGAGGGCTAAGGCTCATGTTTTGCATCTTAAGTGCGCCATGGACAACTATGATATAAATAGACACATGCATAATAAAATGATCAGTGCATTAAGAAACCAAGCATCATAATGTTATCATAATTAATGCCGAGTCTCATGTAAAGCTTGCTTAATTGATTTTTTAATTCTTTCTATAAATCTATACTATATTATAAAGCATTTTCCAATGACTTTTTAAAACTTAAGAGGTACAAGTTTAATTGTTTATAATACAACACACAATACATAAAATAACTACTTTTTAGAGGCAAAGTTGTCTTTACAACATCATATTTAATAAAAAGTAAGTCAAGAGTCAAGAGAGTTTATGAAAGATCATGATATTCAATTTTATAATGACTTTGAACACATTAAATAGTTATAATTGTGTAATTTAGAAAGTTAAAGTTTTATAAACTTGATAATACAAATTGAGAAATCAATAATGAAAGTTGTGTTTTCAATCATTAGGTAACGATTAGAATTATGAAATTATTACGTTATACCTATACACAGAGTCGGTCCTCAGGATTTATGTGTCTTGTACGAGTTGAAAAAAGGCCCCTAGAACCTAACAAATCAATCCCGCATATTTTCTATTTAAAGCGTTGTGGTCCCTGCTACAACGTGCGGGCACCCCCACTAGTGTATTTAAAAAAACCATCAACTTTAAGTTTCTTACTCCATCCATCCTTGAAGAAAACGTTCTCCCCCTTGACACTGAACATGTCTGGATATATCCAACACTATTTATTCGATTATTAGAGAAAAAGAAACTGCATTTAATATTCAGTATTTACATATTTAGTCAAAAATTGCCTATAATTTAGCAAAACATATATAGATAAGCATGTTTACTGTCTAGTAAAGCATCCAAAACATCTCCTAGAAGAGTGCAGGTCACTAGTAATTTAATTGCCGAAGCTAGGCCTGTAAACGAACAAAAAATTCAACACACCATTTGTAGACCACAGATGAAACGTTCATTCATCATATGTCCCGTTCGTTCATTTACATTTATAAATACTTAATCTATATCCATTCATTAAGATATCATTCAAATAAGTTGACTCTAACCCGATCTAAAAGCCTTTGGCTCAGTCCAGTCCATGTTGTATTTGAGCTCGTTTAAACTATTGACAAACAAAAAAAATTCACCTGTTTAAGTATTAGGGGGTGTTTGTGATTGCGTTTTGAAATGGATTTTTAGATTATTGCGTTTTGAAAACGCAAATAATCAGTTTTTAGTGTTTGGGGTTGAGTTTTGAAATGGATTTTTGGGCTACCAAAACGCAATAATCTAAAAGCAGCTCCAACCCTGCTTTTTCAAAACGCATAATCTGTTTTGAAAAATCAATCCCAAACACCGCTATGTTCCCGAGTTTAACAAATGAAGGAAGAGAAGGGAAAGAGAATTAAGCAGGGAAAAGAAAGAGAGTGGAAAGAAAAGATTTAATTAATCGGTGTGTTCCCAAGTTTGAAGGAAATGGAGAGGAAAGTAAGGATTTTATGTTTAAAATAGCATTTCCTTTCAAATCTCTCCAATTTGAAAGGATGAAAAATGAAGGAAATGAACCAAAATTTTCCTTTCATTTCCCTCCATTTCTCTTTTTAAAAAAACTCTGAAACACAATTTCAAACATCCTTTCAAATCCTTTCTTTTCTTTCGTTAAATGAAACTTGGGAACACAGTGTTAGAGATGGGCAAACCGGGTTTTTTTTTAACCTGAACTTGGTAGAAATCGAGTCCGGTTTTGGTCAACAAAATCAACAACCAGTTCCAGGAACGTCGAATTTTTACCCTTTTTTTTAGGTTTGGGTCTAGGTTTTGACCGGGTGAAGGTGGAGGTGGTTCCGCAACCGGGTAAGAACCGGTTGTAGGAACATCGGGTTTTTACCTTTTTTTTTCTCAGGTTTGGGTCTAGGTTTTGACCGAGTAGAGGCGGAGGTGATTCCGGTTTGGTTCTTTTTTCTTCGGCCGGGTTTGGAACTGCTCTGTAGGTTGTACGCGCAGTTCGGGTAGGGTAGGAACTGGTTCCGGAACTTGGTTTTATGCCCATCTCCTCCTGAAGGAGCAAGAGAGTGGGCTCAAAAAAAGGGTACCGTACTCCTTAGGAGTTAGGTCCACTGTCTTGAGTACAATCCCAAGTTGGTGACAAAAACACTGGAGGTAGCCTAAGGCCATGTAACGGAACGAATTTGAACCGACTGACACCGTACTTGGGCACCCCCCCCCCCCCTCTCTTCTTTACTTCGTCGTCTACACCCCACATCACCCACTTTTACCCCTTTCACTCCACCTCACCCTAAGACAACCAACTCTCCTCCTTCGAAGCCCGTTAATCTGTTAAGGGGGGACGACTTTAGCGCCCTGCGTAAAGGGGTGCTTAACTCTGCTCAAGGCCTAGCCTAAACCACGATTTCAACACTGCTTAGCAAATACAAAACATATAACATACAGCGAAAGTTGGTTAGGGAACTGGTGCTACACTTGAAGCGTTTAGGTAACATGATTTTTTTAAAAAGCTTGTGTGTTTATCGTAACATCGCTTGGTTTTAAAAACGCGTATGCAGCATGTAAGTTGTTGCTCTATGTAAAGCATAAAACTTTATGCACTACAATAAACTGCATCTTTCTCTTGTTTTCTAATCATAATTTCTTCATCCTTTTGGTTGTGTTCTTAAACATCAATCACATTGAGACTCTAATTTCAAGCCAGAAGTGCGTAAAGAACCGCCTCATATAACACCGTGCATCGTATGATTTTGGTTGGTTATCAATTTTTGAACATTAAAAAGCAAATTATAGCAGATGATCTCAAACAAGGTGGTAACATTCATATGGAGTAACAAAGACCAGAATTTCTATCAGCATTACATATAACAAAACTTATCATAGTAACTAAAGACACTGCATATCCATGAACAAGGTAATAAAAACACATTAGACATCATGCCGAAAAAAGGGTACACAGGTAAAACAATTAGTCACCCTTTCTTCTGAAAGAGCAGCCTTCAGTAAGTCTGGCCCGACCACCGGTGGGCTGGCATAACACTGTCTGGCAGTTTCCGCACACTACAACGGTTTGAGAGTGGCTAAACACAGTGGTTCTGTACACCCAAAACAATGAGAATATTAAGAATTTAATCAAACATGTAAAACAAAGAAAATAAGTGGTGATTATCTCATTATCAGACCAAACCAAACCAAACCAAACCAGGCAAGCCTGAGAACCGAGTACAAAAGGAGGCTGGTTAAGTGCATTTGAGCTGACCAGTTAAAATAGCACGTAACACACCTAGGGCTGTAACCGAACCCAACGAGACCTTGTTCATGTTTGTACGTTTAGCTTAATGAACCCAACAAGACCTTGTTTATTAAGAAAATGATTTTGTTCATGTACATCCATTAATTTCATAGACAAACGAAAACGAAGATATGTTATTTTTAATAATAAATATAAAAAATAGCGTTTCGATTTTCTAGTATAATTATTGAAAGGTATAACACTAAAAGCCTTAACGAAGTCACGAACGTTCAAGAACAGAATAAAACGATCATACTTTCTTGTGCATCTCAATAAATGAACATAAACGAACTTCCCACAAACCACTTTGTTTACAGCCCTATGCATATCCTACGGTTGAACCGAGTTTCAAACTACTTTCCTATCATTTTCACCCTATCTTGTTTATACAAAGCTTTAGTATTTTGTTAACATTACAAATTATAAATAAAAACAATACAGTTCCATAACTTGTTTTAATTCCAAAATCATTTTAATATTCTTTTTAACTATCTATAACAGGTCAGCCTATTCAACCAATAATAACCAACCAAACATATTACAAAAACATATTGCACACAACAACAACAACAACAAAAAACTAAATACTCACATGTTGAAGCAGCCTTGACACTTAACATCCTGCACCAATCAAATTAATAAAAAAACTAAAGTCTAACAACTTTTATAAAATAATTTAAAACATCAGTTATTGAAAAATAATATAAAAGATAAATAAAATACCATGAAAAAAGAGTTAGGAGACTGAACAAGACGTTTGAGTTTATGTTTCCTCTTTTCCAACTCAGCAGGTGGGTTCAGCAAATCAACATCGTTTGGTAAAACCTGCAATTGTTGTTTTAGTTTAATGGGTTTATTATAATAATATATATACATATACATATATGAACAGTGATTGGGTTGAAAGATCTGCTTACCATGATGTTTGGTTTTTTGTTTGTTTGAGGTTTCTCTCAGCAGCCGCCTTAGGAAAACCCTAACAGGGAACAGCAGATTATTAGATTACAAACAGTTATGTGTCATGTGTGTGTGAATTGTGAGTTTATCTAATTATTATATATGTTTGGTGGGCTTTTTATATTTTGAGTTGGGTCATTTATATAAGGGCCCAAGTTCATTATTTGAAAGTGTATTTGGACTTTGGAGTAGAAGAGAATAGAAAAACCGGAAAACGGAGAAACTGACCCGAACCGGTCTGGTTCAAACCGGTAAACCAAGAACCGATTTGGTGGTTCCGATTCCATTTGCAACCCGACGGTCCTGCATCGATTCCCCATCCTGGTTACATGAACCAACTTGAACCGGTTTTTAATGACATTGATTTCGAACCAGTTTGGAAAAAAAAAACGGTAGGAAAATTGAGGTGTAAAGCGCAAAAGCACAGCTTTCGTAGTACATGAGCACACTTTATTTATATATTTTTATGTATTTTTTATAGGTTTTTAGCATCAATTATTTAAATTTATACACCAAACTTTGTATAGGGTTTAAAATCTAAATAACCTGTATGTACGACTTAAAAAGCTTGCTTTACAAAAATTGATGCACGATACTGTCCCATGCATAAAGTGCGCTTTAGATTTACGCCTTATGCCAAGTTTTCCCTGGAAAGTGTGCTTCACCTGCATTTTTATGTACCCAACTTGCCACTTGTCTATACTAAGCGCTAGACCATGATGTAACATTGCGCTTAGGTGCGCTAGACCAAGCCACACTAAAACCGTAAACAAACCACAATTTTGGGTCAATCGGCTATGTCTTAACTAAGCCATCAGTTAATTGTTCGGTTTGGTTAAGTTGGTTAATTCGGTTACGGTTGGTTATTTGTCCTTGTATGCAGGAAGGGACAGGTATTGTGCATAACCTTGGTATTGTTTAAAATAGTTGTTTATGCAGAGATGTGATGATTGTAGAGCTTTGAAATGAGTTCTTTAACATGATTTGATATGAAGCTAAACATATTCTGGTAGTAAAACTTTAGAACTGAAACTACTGCATACGTGTCTAAACGGTTTTAACTTGCCGAGATTTACTTAAATGATTGACATGACACGTTAAAGGCCCGTTTATTATAATGGCGTAGATTTATAATTTTATAGAAAAATAACTTTACAATAATCAGTTCATTCCCCTGATTGGCTAACATAGTTTGTTAAGAATCTTATCATTGTAATATTTTCTTAATTTCTTTTATAGCGTTAACTATATCTTATTATTTATTATCCTTATTAAGTGGGTCGTGTCAATAATCGTGTTAAATTTTTTTGTCTTGTCATTCACTGTAACGAATTGCTTATATTTAATTGCGCTAAACATGTGTTCTTTCATTTATGTTATTGAACTGTTTATACTTGATCGTGTTGAATGTTTTGTGTCTTAATTTCTTTTATAGCGTTAACATAATACGACACGCTTTGCTAGCTTTGATCGATAATAGTAATCAACAATGGTTATAATATATTTCACTATTAAGATGTATGTAAAAAGATTTGTTTTTAATCTAAAATAAGAGACTATAGTTTCATTGTATATTTCCACTATAACACTTGAAGTTTTGAACCTTCAACTACAAGAGAAGGGACACCAAATTGAAGTCCCTTCTTCGAAAATACGGATCCTAAAAATTCTCAAAATCCAATACCGATACTAAAAACATACAGTATGGTATCGGTACGGTACCGGTATAACATCGGTATTTTTACCTTTATACCGATACTGAAAATAACGAAACCAAAAACCTCTAGATGTTTATTATTTAGAGTACCGATATCGATACCGAACACCGTCGGTTCAGTACATGATCGGTATCGGTTCGGTATTTGGTGCAATATACTCATCTCTAGACACCATTTCATCACACCTTAGTACCAATAAACTAAAATCCCTTTTTTGGGAGGTTGGATATGATAATACTGGCGTTGAGGAGGTACCGTTGTATTTTTTCATCATCTTTTTAAGAATAAAAAAATTTGCTCTAAAATATCATTTTGATTTCGAAATATTGTTAAATATTTATACATTTTCTTATATAATTGGATTACGCCTTATAGGAACCCATTTGTAGTAGTTTGGATATGATACTATGTGCCATTGAGGAGGTACCGCAATTTGACATCAGTCCCTGTTTTTTTCCTCATCTTCTTTAATGATAAAAAGATACTATGTGCCATTGAGAAGGTACTGTACGGTTTCTGAAATGAGTGCAGAAGGTGGTTCACAGTGACTCGTAGAGCCCTAAGAGCCAAGGGTTTGTGTTTAGCAGGATAGGCTTTGTGATTCAAAAGGGGATAGCGGCGCAGCTTGTTGCCAGCTTACCCACCATCTAAATGTAACTTGTTTTGACAAATAAATTGAAATGAGAAAAAAAAATCAATAGATAATAAGACCAATTTGCTCTAAAATATCATTGTAAAATTCATAATATCATGAAATATTGAATACATTTTTTATATAAAACGAAATCGCAACTTTAAAATATATTCCCAATATGAATTTCATAATATTATTTTCACCTTTCACATATACTTCAAATCTAAAATAAAAAAAAGGGAAAATCATGAAAATAAATATTGACTATTCCATTTTACCAAAATAAATATCTGAAGCGTCTAAAAAAGTTTTTTTTTCTATAAAAAGACGTCTCACTGAAAATCATGCAACAAAACGTTCAAATTTTGGGCTTCGCCGAGACATCTCAGAGACTCGTTAGCTTTTTTAGACTTTTTAATTTTTTTTTCACCCCATATTTTAACCGGGCATAACTTTTTCAAACTATAATTATCTTTAATTTGGTGTATTTTAAAAAAAAAAAAATGTTATCGTATGAAAAAGTTATGTCCGTTTAAAAGATAGGATGGAAAAAAAGTTGAAAAGTCTAAAAAAGTTGAAGAGGCTCTGAGACGTCTCAGCTTGAAGCCCTTAAATTTAGACGTCTCACGTGTCAATTTGTGATTGGCTCCTTAAATTTAGACGTTTCGTTGCGTGGGTTTCAATGAAGTGTCTTCATTTAGACGCTTTGGATGTCTATTTTCACAAAAGAAGAAAGTAAATGTACATTTTTCCATTTAGAAAAATCAAAATGAGAAGCTACAAATTACAAGTTACATAACTACCCTTGCACCAATGAGATGCAATTTATGAAGAGCACATGGGGCCATGGGGAGTTGTCACTTGAAAAGGAACTAACTCATGTTTGCTACATCATCACATTAAAATTCTATAAGACATGCACACTGCATACACCACACATCACCTGAAATTACATTACTGACCTTGTTTGCAATCTTCTTGGCTCCTCATCCTCACAAATCAAATTATTATTTTCTCACCTCTTCTACTCTTGTTCTGTTCTTCTGGACTTACATATGTTGCATCTTCTCAAGTAACAATCATTTTAGGTGATTAAACATATCCCAACATTTCTTTTTCTTTGTTTGTTAAATATAATCTATGCTTTTTCTCCACTTAGTAATCACATTTTGACTTTTTTTACAGCTCCACAACTGAGGTAAAATAAGAAAGCTATGGATATTGAGAAAAATAAATGTAGTTCAGGATATCTTAAACCTCCTTGGATTTTTAAAGGCAGGCAAGTTAGCGTACAATTTAATTCCTTTTGGCAAATATGCACACAATATACATTCATATAGTTAGTGAAGTAATATTCTTTGTAACCGAATGATGAACCTTACAATTTCTTACCATATTACGCGATTAATAACTAATACGATAGGTAAGAAATTGTAAGTATGGTTCATCGTTTGCTTACAAATTGTAAGATTTTATTTAAAAAAATGTTTCATAGCATTTTGCCTTATTTTTTTTTACAATTTTTAATTTTTAATGTATATTATCTATCCTTTAGTGCACTGTACCAGTTTCATCTTGTAAAGGCAGATATTGCTAGAGCTATTATTCCAAAACAGTTCAGATTAGTTGAAGCTTTTGGGTATCTTTATTTTTTTAATAACTAACTTTGCATTTCAAAACTATGTCCTGCCTTTTGTTAATGGTTTCTATATTTTAATATGAATATATACACACACTTGCAGGTACACTTTAGGAGGATTTTTCCTTGCAGACTATACTGAGAGCCCATTTGGACCCTTTAATGAGGTTAATTTCCTATTTTAACTATTAAACTAATCCCACTTGATGAATAAATAAATAATGAAGCAAGTTGACACATTCTAGTACATAGGATTGCACTTTATTATTTTTTTTTAAATAATTTCATTTCAATAAAAGAGGCAAATTACATAAGGATAGCAGGTAGGCGGGCAACAAGCTGCGCCGCCACCCCTTTCTGGATATATAACAACTGTTTATCATGAAAAAAATATATATTACAAAAATTTCATGGATAGATAAAAAAGTAAATGCGAGTAATGATTTGTAGATATGTATGGCGATGCGCAAACATGACGTAGATACACACTATTATTGTATTTCGTGACTGTAGAGGTAAAAACTAGCGTGACATGATCACCGACGTAGATATACCTAAAATTGAGTATTATCATGATTTTCATATTTTACTTGTAGTGAATGTTAATTTATATGGGTGTGTTTTATTCAGCTTGTGGTGATCGCGGGAATTGTGTGGAATCCGCCAACGTCTCATGCGTGAGTATTTTGGCTTATGCATGTACAATTGCATAATACAAGTTGAAAATCTTGATTAATAAACTAATCAGAAGGTTCATGCACTTAATTATATATAGTTAATTACTTCTAGTTCATGCATTTGTTTTTTTGCCACTTGAGAATTGAGATCACATGACCAACTGCCAATGTCTAAGACCAATTAAGATAGTGGTATTTCAAAAAAGGTGGATTGTTTAAAAAGTTGACATGGTTTTGGTTACTTTTCTATCTAGGGAGATATTGCTTTTTAGAAATGTCACTTTATTATTAAAAGTTAAGATATTTTTGTAATAGCATAGTTTGTGTAATCATATTCGCCCGTCGTTGTTTATGAAATACAAAAAGGGGATATGTTGATAAGAAAGTGTTTATGGAAGTCACGCACTCACGCCCTAACCTGACATGTTTTGACCCGCACTATGGCACAATGATAGGAACTTGGGAATTCAAATGAAACAAAAAATAGATAGATAGATAGTCGGCCCGATTCGAGAGGGCAAGTCTCCAAAATACAAAGTACCAATACTCAAATTAACAGGACAAGGAAACAAAAAACAATAATAAAGTATTTAAAAGTAAACTTTGATGAAGCAATTAATACCCTCCAACCATTCGGTTTCCTCCGACTTTTCAATACCAGTTGTCCCTTTACATCCCCATATTCAAGATTAGGGTTGACCGGGTCAAACCCATATCCAAAGATAATGCGGATCTGCTCCATGGGAGCTGGGTTCGTATCACGGGGCCTGGGTTAATTAATTGGGTTTGTATCAATACTTCCAGCCCGGAAAATCGACTTGTCCTCAAGTCGAAAAGCCAATAGTTGTACCAAGCGATCATCCATTCAATTGTAGGCTGACCCGCTTCATGGACCCTGTAACTGTATCGAATGACCCAATCATGGTTTTGAACAACATAATGAAGCTGGATATCAATTTCCCCCTCTTTAATAATAGGGATGAGAGTATACAATGGAACAAGAATTTGTGCACGAGTGGATCTGGGCATCACAACAGGGATCATCAGTTGGGTAATAAAGTGAGCGTCATTTTTTGCATAGGCTGGAATAGGTTTTGGGCTTGGGCTCCATGTAAGACCTTTAGTGGGCTTAGATGAATTTAACTTGGACTCATATTCTAGGGCAGAACTAGCAGCATCATACACGATTTTAGGTTCATGGGTACTCACATCAGCCTTCAGTCTTTCTTTGTCACCGTTAGGGATCTTCAATGTATCTTGGGCTGTTTCCGGATCTTCAATCATAAATTGCCCACCAACTCCAATTTTCAATTGAACACCCTCTTCTCCAATTCCATAAACATCATCGTTGATCTTCAATTGACCACCCAAAAATCTATCTTCGCTTGGACTGTATTCTTGGAGACCATTCAGAGATACGTCAGTTTTTGTCTCTTTTATTTCATTCTCCACTGTGTTCTTCCAGTCCGCCTCTGTCTTTTCACATTTACAACCATCTCTGACCATCCGAGTCTTGAGTTCTTCCACCTCATCTCTCAAGGATGCAAGAATGGTGTCTAATTTAGCTGCAATTGTTGCTAGTTGATCTGCCAAATTCCGGGTTGTAATTGCCATTCGATTTCCCGGCAATGGAACCAAATGATAGGAACTTGGGAATTCAAATGAAACAAAAAATAGATAGATAGATAGTCGGCCCGATTCGAGAGGGCAAGTCTCCAAAATACAAAGTACCAATACTCAAATTAACAGGACAAGGAAACAAAAAACAATAATAAAGTATTTAAAAGTAAACTTTGATGAAGCAATGAATACCTCCAACCATTCGGTTTCCTCCGACTTTTCAATACCAGTTGTCCCTTTACATCCCCATATTCAAGATTAGGGTTGACCGGGTCAAACCCATATCCAAAGATAATGCGGATCTGCTCCATGGGAGCTGGGTTCGTATCACGGGGCCTGGGTTAATTAATTGGGTTTGTATCACACAATGTGTTTGACTCAAACCCATTTTGACCCGTTACTCGACCCACCCACAAATTAAGTTGCATGATTTGTCATCTATATCTATAGCATACTTTCATATGGCTATATGTAAGGTTAAAGATATTTGAGTAATTGTGTTTCTATGAGTTTTAGATGGGCAGCAAGTGTTTATGTCAATAGTGAGGAGGCTTGCAGGCATGGAAGAAAGGTACCCAAACTTTAGGATCAAAATTTGATGTGTTTTTTTTTTTTTTCCAAAATGTTAATGTTGGATTGAAGATAAATAGTTTTTGTTTCGCTTTAGGAAATTATCGGAATTGTGTTCTTTTTATTCCTGATTATCGTTTTTTAGGAATTCGGGCTTCCAAGTCGAGTTGCCACGCTATCCAAGGTGAGTTCACAAATACTTTGTTTATCGAGTTTATAAGAAGTAATCACTAATAACTCAATCATTGAGTGGAACTATAGGGGTAGGAGGAAAACAAAGTTTGTTAGATTTTTATTTTGTTAGAACGAAAAATTTCTTTAAACCTAAGTGTTCCTAAACGCTTTGCCTCACTGGGCTACTAACCCCATTGGTAACAAAGTTTGATAGATAACAATGCAACTTATAGTTGGTCATCTAGTGACATGTCACACCGCCATGTCATCTACAAACGGATATCACTCATTCATTTCACTTACATACGTTTAAAACCGAAAGGTGTCCCATACAATGGTGACATAAAAAGTGAAAGATGTAAGGTGATAAATCTTTAGTAATAACTCTCACCATTCAAGTTTTATAGTTCTCATTTAAACAGGGCACAAAAGTTGTGTCAAGGGGGCCAAAGAGAAACGACAATGCATTTTTGGCAACTAGCGATATTGGTACCATTAGTAACGAAAATATTCATGTAGATGATATCAATGGTCGAGTGGCAACTAGCCTCTATGATATTACACTCGCTTCTCCTGGTAAGTTTTTTCTCGGAAAATTGCCTAGTGTTGCTACATTTCTCAGTTAATTGAGTCTTGTTTGGTTAGCCCGTATCTACTGTCTAGCATTCCTTACCCTGGAGGTCAGCTGCAACATGTAAACAACCCGTTAATTAGACAGTCTCCCAAGGCTGGAGCCTTAGGGAACACTCTCCGAGTCAATATTGCAACTATGTATGAGGTTGTAGAGACTAGAGGGGCCTGGGGTTGTGGGTTGGGTCAGGCCCAATGGCTAATACTACATGGGCCAGACGTTGAGCCCAAACGGGGTGGGGGGGGGGTGGGGGGGGGGGGGGTGGGATACGACTACAGACGTAAAAAGAATCCATGGGAGAGAGTGTGCAACCCATTTAAAAAATTATGGTCCTGACAATGATTTTGGTAATGTTATAGTTTTAAAGACGAACCCATTGAAATGGATGGATATGGGCCCGAAGATTAAGATGTCGCTTCCAAGCTTTAGGTAAACATGCTTTTGTTCGTTTTCTTATCGTCTGTTAGCCTTAGTTTTTAACCAAGAGAACTTAAAAGAATGTGTTTTTTACATTTGTTGCAAAAAAATTGTAGCGGTCACACCGAGCATAAACCTCAGCTTCTAAAGTACAGTTGCCAGATTGAGTGCAGGTTTGTTTTCTTACCCGACCCACAAACCTACGCGTTTTAACAACTAGTTGTTGCTTGAGTCGTTTAACTGCAACTGATGCATTTGGGCAGGGTGAAACCTACATCGCCAGCGAGAGTTTTAGGTGAGATGGACCGAAAACATACATACGAATCACAAAATGTGGAGCTGAATGAATACACAGATAAAGGAGAGCTGAGCAAATCAGTAATGCTTTCAAAACCGATATTAGCGTTCGAGTTCAACTGCCTGAAGATGGTGGTTGAACCTCCTGTTGTAGTTTCAGAAGGCTCCCATCATCCCTTGGAACAAGGATTTTGATCTTATTTAAATTTGCATACTCATGTTTTACTAATAGTCAAACTTTTGACCAAATTGAGGTGGCAATTTGGAGAATGGGTCAAAATTTAACACGAACATAAGTTAAATGGATCATAATATTAAATAGACGTGAGCAAATCGGTTTTTTTTGCCGAACCGGTTTCGGTTCCAAACCGGTTTCGGTTCCAAACCGGTTCGGTTTTGGACCGGTTTTGTCGATTCGTAAGACCGGTTTCGGAGATCGGTTTCGGTTTGTTTCGGTAAAGCAGTCCTCTTTTTTAATTCCCTAACGACCTATTTTTTCATACAATGACCAAGCCCAAAAAAGTAATATTAGCCCACATTTAAATTCAGCCCAAGATAATCTAAATAATGCGATCCGGCAATCTCATAAGTAAATTTCCCGTTTGGGCCTTTAATTGAGCCCATAATTAATTAAAAATTAGGTAAGGGTGTTTGTGTATGTGTAGGTGAAAGATATAGAGAGAGAATAATATGTAGTGTGTGTAAAATGGTGGGATCATGGTTTAAGGTACCTTAGGTTAGTGTCCCCTCTAAATTAGATGTTTTAGGGTAGTTTAGGGTGTAATTGAATTGGAAATGTATGATCGGTCCCAAATATTATGCCAATACAACATATCCGTGTGAATTCAGTCAAATAGATCAAAAGAGACGCAAAATTCCAGATTTTGGTTTTAGGGCAAAGAAAGTTTCACTTGGGAGATTGTGACTTTTAAATGATTGTTTAAAAGACGTTATTCCATTGTTAGGGTGTTATTGAATAGACCATTTGTCTACATGGCGCAGACGTGACATAATGAAGCCTCTAGGAGCTCCATTCAACACCAGGTACCCTTACAATTGAAAGTGAACTGCCCTAATCAATTCAATTTGATTGAAGTGCTAGCTTCTTTTTAATTACTCCACTAGAGCTTCTTTTTAATATCCCGGTTGGATTCGATTTAAATAATGAAATACCATATAATAAAGTTATAAAAGTAGAGATGTAAAACACGGGTTACACGACTTTATTTTCTTTGATTATATCACACAACTTTTGTATAAATAAATGTTTTTTTTTATCATGAACTAAACCGAGTACCAGTACCCTGTGAGTATATTTTTATACATTTCAATATGATTTTTCTCCTGGTCTATCAACCGAGAACAATTTGATTTTGCTCGTCAGATATAAAAGCTAGTATAATTAAAAGGGATTGTCCTTATAAAGTACATGTAAGATAACATTTCAAATATATTATACTGAAAATTAGTGATATTACAATATTTTACGGACAGTTTTTGTTTCGACCAGGTCCACCATAGTATAAGTAACTACCTATATTATCATTAATGTACGCCAAAACATCATAGCAACTGTTTTGATCACCGATGGTATTAAGATCATTAGGAGTCCTTGAATTGCTAGATTCATCGAGTATTACGATGTGTCTTATATAACTAGCTTTACCATACCCTTGTAAAGGGAAGTGACCACTGCCCATTTGAGTAGTTGTATGATGCCCGTGTGAGCCTAAGTTCACCACTTCTCCACCCCATTGTATCATCCATGCATTCTCACTTAAGTATGAAAACAATGAGGATGGCCAATATCCCACAACTAGTCCACTCCCCCATTGTAGCCACCAGTCTCCACTCTCGAGGTCCTATAAAAAATACGGTAAACAATTATAATCATATTTGCTTCTAATACAACTTGTACATTATACCTCAATATATAGTTGTAGTTGTACACATGGAACATTAAACCTTTTAGCAAGCTTCAATAGTACTTGTAAAGTTTAACTTATATCACTCTATGAGTTTCAAATATGTATAAATGAAAAATAACGAGTTTAGTATTTATGTATTAAGAAATTTACTATGAGATACTAGGACTTTACAGATATTATAAATAGCTGTAGATTTTGTAGAGGCAAAATCTAGTTTAATATGCATGTATATCTATCTTCTATATATAGTTGCTGACGTGGCGTTCAATGGTTGTCTCAAGCCTCCTTTGAATGTGCCATGTGGCATAATGAGGTGCAATTCTTTGTTTTTTTTAATTTTTGGTTTTTTTATTAAATTAAATCACATAAAACCTAATCCTCTTATATCAAAACCCTAATCCTCCTGCCTTCTTCACCAATATTGTACACCCCCCCCCCCCTCTCTCTCTCACGTATTCTTTTCTTCCCTTATTACATCCACTTTGCTTTGTTTTTTGTTTGTTTTGATGGGTTATTAATATTAATGTTATTGTTAGCGATATTTTTCTGTTTATTAGCTTTATAGGTTAAAATCTTGATGAATGCATTGTAAAAGGTTAATAATTGAAGTTGTTATTAGCAGTATGTGTTTTATGTTACTGAATGTGATTTGATTGTTTAGGTGAGAATTATGTTTTTGTAGTTAGGAATATTAAATTGATACAAAAGTATTTAACTTTGGGATTACAGTAGAACTCTTTGTTGCCTTCTTTCGTTATTTGAATGATAACTTCGTAGTTTTATATTATATCAAGAGTTGTAAGTGATAAATGTTGATTCAGGGCTCTTCGCAAGTTTCGATCTTTATTATTATTATTATTATTATCGCGACTCCGAACCACCTCATGGTCCCACCCGACGCTTCGACAACCGACCTTCTATCATTGGCAGACCTACTGCCATATGATGTTGCAACCGCCCTCCATGAACTTGTGGTAATGGCTTAACTGGTTTGATTGGAAGTAAGATATGAAGAAATTTTTTATCGAAACTTATGGGAGATGGTAGTAGGTACACCAAATAATATGTTGCAGGAAGATGGTGCAGAAAAGTGAAGAAGGTAACACTTAAGGAGCTTATCTTTTAATGATTTGACTATTTTAACCCAACACTTTACATAACTTACATTACCTCTCCATTTCAATTTTAGTTATACTTTTAAGTAAAAGAACAAGCAAGTAGTTGTCAGGATACTTTTCATTCCTTTAATTTCTACCAAGTTTAAATGTGAATTTTGTAATGTTTATTTATTTTTATGTCACAAGCGTTTTAGATTCATTTTCAAAAGATTACTCTTATTGATATATTAATAATATTTTATTTCCATTGATTTTGATAAATATTTATAAGTTTATACTTTATAATAAATTTGAAATTTAATTTGGTGTTACATCTTTCTATTGTTTGACTTGACCCGGACTAAGAAAATTATGACCCGAACCATACCAAAAAAAGTGTCACATATCAATAAACAAGCGACCCATTAAATTTTTTTGCTCCACATGAAAAATTTTCCTGGGTCCGCCACTGCCTTCTGCCCATACCAAACCCTACTACATCCCACAGGTCGTGTTTTAGGTGTGTTTTTTTTTGTTGTGTATTTGATAACTTATTATTATTTTATAGGTAACGGTTTTGATTGCAAGTTTTTCATGTGCAAAATATGGTGGTTGGAGGTGAGTCCGATTCTGAAGCAGGGACTAAGCTTTATATCTCATATTTGGACTATAAGGTTACTAATGAGGATATTAAGGTGAAAATGGTATCTCATAATTTTTATAGCCTTTGAATGATATTTTAGTTTTTTCAATTAAGGTCTGCTTTGATTAGACTTCTGAGTTTGAGTTCTGAAGATGAGAAATTATTTTTTATTTCTTCTTGTTATTATTATTATTATTGTTATTATTATCATTATTAATTTAGTAGTCTCTAGCTTATAAAAAGTGAAGTATGAGAATGAGATGCGTATCAATTAATTAAATATAAAGGAATAGCACTATGATACCATGACATTCAATGGGGCAACCCCCACCATTTAAATGTCCCATGTGGCATCATGTGGTGCATTCTTTTTATTTTTTTTTAGTTTTTTATTAAATCACATAATATCTACCTATCATCATATATATGATCTCATTTTCTCACCCCAAACCCTATTTTTTTCCGTTCATCTCCATCATCAATTTCACCAACGAATTGACAAAAGAGACAGTGACAGCTGGACCTCATCTTTTCCCACCGAGTCTTCGCCATAGGTTTCGCAATCATCATAATATTATTCTTATTCACAACTTAACAAGTTATCTGTTAACTGCTTAATAATCATTTATTATCATCAATTTATTTCGTGTTAACTATAATGCAGGTGAGTTTGAATCACTTTTCAATTCATATATTATCCCATTAGAATTTGTCTCGATTTTTAGGAATTAATGTTTTTTGATTGAATTGGTTACAGACAAGAACAGTACACGTGGCACATCTTTCCGATCTAGCTACTGAAAGAGAAATTCAAGAGTTTTTCTCCTTTATGGTGATATCGACCACGTTGAGATCTGTTATTATGGACAAATTGATTTTTAGTTTTTAATGTTATTATTGATGTTGTTATAAAGGATGTACTGATTTTGAATGTTATACATTTGTGACGTTTAAAGATCCCAAGGCTCTTGAAATTGCTTTATTGTTATCGGTAAATATTCTCATTTTACTTGTGGTTGTATAATAGCCGTATCTGGATGACTATGATGTGATAGTTCGTATTCATATGAAAATGTCCTAACAGTTTTTTGTTCTATTGTCATGAAGATCAGACTATGATTGAAGTCAAAGATTCAAGTGTACGGATATTTGAGAACGATCAAGGATTACTAATATTTCTGGGTTTATTCTTTAATCTCATCAATTGATTGATTTGGGGGTTATTATTATGATATTAGTTATTGTTTTTGTTTAATTGAATTGATATTGAAATGGATATTGATTAGTTTAAGAACTTGGTTTTAGATTAATAAAAGAGGTGAGTCTGTGGATGAGAAGATTATTTTAAAGTATACAGGAGGGTGATATCAACGTTTTATGTTGCTCTCATTGATCCCAGTGGATTCTTTAGTTACTCTGTGAGTCTCTCTGTTCAATCATCTATGATTTTGTAGTTTTGCGAGTACAACTATACAGGAGATAGTATTACTTACGGAAAGATCTATGATGAAATCATATAATACAGCTTGCTATAAAGTAATTAGGTGACATATTATTGGTTTCAGCAATTGTGTAAGGGTAAATGATCTTTGATTTTCTGTTTATTGCAGTAAGGTTTATTGACTTGAAATAATAAATTTAACAAATATGTTTTTTGTTTAGGAGGATTTCTCAGCATAGGTTCGAGCACTTAAAAAGCATCTAAAGGAAGCTGAAGAAGAGCAATATCGAGTAAATGATCAATTTCAACATCATATTCTACATACATGTATATTTTTTATCTATATGTTTATATGTCTATAAACCACTTAAAACAGGCTGAAGAAGATGCAACTTCACTAAGAGCAGAATTAAATTCACTACAACAACAAGCAATTAATAGTGATCTTGGTGCCATTGCTTCAAAGGGAGGCCCGAGATCACATACAAGCTATTGAAAAGGAGCTTGCAGATTTGAAGTCCCAACTGGATGTATAATGAGTTTTTAAGTAATATATATCATGTAAAAAGTAAACAGAAGAACACAGCTAACTTATTTCTAATGAATACTGTTATTAATTAAACATCAAGAGTCAATACTATTATTATTAATTTTTAAATTTACGATTGTTATGTTTTCTTCTTTTATCATTTTTATTAAGTTACATTAGATTTTTCAACTCGGGACCCTCCCGGGGTAAAAAGCTAGTAGTCAATATATAAAATTTGTATGCATATGAATTTTTATTATTGTGATTAATCTCTATATTTGTATGCCTAAAATATCGATGATGATGTAACTAGAAATTATGTGAGATAAATAATTTGGAATATGAAGATATACTTTCCAGATAGCTAGAGTGATTTCGTATTGGTCACCACCAAATTGTGACACAGGAGACAAGCTGCCCCCTAATACAATACGGTTGTTGGTTTGAATAAACCCAGAGCACATAATATTGTAACACCCTGTTTTTTTATATCCATCACTCTGTTCAAAAAATAATAAAAATCATTAAAGAATTTCAATATACCAGCCTATTATTTATATAATAAAATTTAATAATTAAAACATACATTATTATATACAAATTTTATCAAACTTACAGTCCAGTGGATGAAGAACCTTGTGTTGTTATCTCCATACAATCCTGGATACACCTGTTTCAAATACATATTTCATTTGTTGGTGGAATGAGTGGCGAAGTTTGAATAGAATTTTCGGTTTGGCCGCAAGTCACGAGACTCTTAATTTAGGGGGAGGGGGCTCAATACGTATTACTCTCTCCGTCCCAATTTAGATGTCTTGGGCCCACAAACACACATATTAAGAAATCTTTTGTTTGTATGTTGTAAAATTGTAATAATATCCTCAAATCTTTGATTGAGTTTTGTCTTTTATCGGCAAAACTGTAAACTGCATTTCTATTTTTGGAAATGAACATTTAATTTGGGACAACCAAAAATGGAAAAATAGACATCTAAATTGGGACGGATGGAGTAAATTTTTGGGTAGAATACTAGTAAATTTACACTACTGAGTAAAAAAGGTGTGTGTGTGTGTGGTGGGGGGGGGGGGGGGGGGGGGAGGGCACCCTTGGTCTCTTCCATCCTTCCCCCATGGGAATGAGACATTTGTTTCTGCCTAACAATCAAAGGAAGAACATGATATTCGAAGACATTGTTTTACTCTTTCTTGTGGGTTGTTTAATACGAGGAAAAAAGTTAATTGAACTTAAAAAAAAAACTTCTCATTCATTGTTATATCCATACATATGTGCAAATTTGGTTATGTGTTTTGTTCATTTTGTTCATTTGATAAAGAACTTAAATGAAGAAGAACTCACATGCCAACCAGCTTCAATGGTATTGAGATCTGAATCAAAAGAACCTCCTACTATCCAAATTTGAGCTGAACTATATTCATTAGATTTTTGAACCTTAGGGTTCCACACATTCAGTGTTGCTTTCGTTCCATACAGTTGCCCATTAGTATACGCACTTGCATGCTAAAAAGAACCCAAGTTAATATTATGTTGCTGAGTCTTAGTTTATCATATGAAAACAAGTCATACATAGAATCAATACGACCCTAAAAAGGCTAACCTGCTGCTTAGGAAAGTTCTTTTTCCTATAAATTTTGACGGAATTGAGTACATCTTCTTTCGTCGTTCTTCTAATGGGGATAGTTCCTTTTGGGCATTCCCCATTTGAATGCCACAATTGAGTAAGGGATGATGATGCTCCACGTGACATTTTGTTCTGGTCTACGTTTATCCAGTTTGGGTGATAATTCGGCTTCATCTATAGTCATTCATCATAAATTGTTACTCTTTAAATCAACGCGCGTATAAATGCTTATGCAGAATAAGAAATGGACCTTAATGGTGTGATTTTTGAGTAAGGGGTGATCAAAAGCGGGTTGATGAGAGATATGAAACACAATCGATTATATCACCATCAGGGCTCTGTTCATAATAACATGCATACACAATTGAGTTAAGTTACACATTACAAGGAGGTGAAATTAAGAAAGGAAAGAAGGAAGACATATATATACCTTGATGGATTTAACTCGATGTTTGTTTAAATGCTTCATAACCTCTTCAACTTTTTGTTGTGAACCGGGATACCTAATAGTGTTAGCGTAACAGAAACGCGCAACCATGAATACATACAACAACGCAGCGAAACGAATAGACAACTTTAACGTTGCCATTTGAAAGGAAGTGAGAATGGAAGTGTAGAGGATTTCCTTATGGTGTTTTTAATTCATCGTTTAATATATTTTGAGAATGTTTAATTATTTATCCTTTTTTAGTGTTTTTTATACCAATTCTTTGAAGTGGAACAAATAGTATCTTGTGGAAATGTAATGCTAAATCGTTGATTGTACACATTATCTCTTCTACATACCCACCCAAATCTTCCACTTAGTGGTTTTTTTAATATTTACCGGAAGTAAACAAATACATTTTAGTTGCAACTTGTGAGACTTCTCGCGTGTTACCATCTAATATTTGGTCGGTGTCAGTTTAGTTAGTTATAAAACCAGTATGATACAGACACTCGGTATAACAACCGAAAAAAAATATGCTTAAAAGGATATCGATTTGTTTTTCATTTCTTTTTTTATTGTCTGTTACTTAACCATGTATTAATATTTAGCAAATTACAAACACAATTTATGGTTATGTGAAGGCTTAATTATATTGATCAACTTAGTGCGATTGCCAATGATGTTGTAGCCCGTGGTTGCAACGGAGGTGAGAACGTTTACCCACTTTGTGGGATTCCTGCCCGGGGAGGTCACAGGTTTGAGTCTTACTCCTTTTTTGGAGGGGCTAGAGGCCGATTCTGCTAGCACAGCACGGGATCGAACCTGGGTGGGGGTGTTGTACTCTAAGGTAGCGCACGTTTGACTGAAAAAAAAAAACTTAGTGCGATTACTATTCGTTGAAAGTGGAACCTTTTTTTATTTGCATCTATGGTTATGTGAGAGTGAGTAGAATATGCGTCAACTGTTAAATGAGTATAACCTAAAAGACTAGCTAAAAGAAAACAGTTAATGGGTCAATGGTGACCAATGTATATTCGTAACCCATAAAACCTTCTAAACAGTCAACGGGTCAACCCATAACAAAGCAACTGATGATATCTACATCATTTGATATATACCGCTACTTTCAAGAAATTACACAACGTAAACCCAGAGTCACAAAACCAACTTATAACAACTCAAGAACATACTCTCTTCTTACTATATTATTGAATATAAGTGTAGCAAACTGACTGAACTACTTGTTGTAGGCATAATTATCAAAGGCGTGAGGCGGACTTAAAGCGCTTAGGCTCCGCCTGTCGCCTAGGCGAGAAGCGCAAAAAAAGCACGGGCCTGAGAAAAAAAAAACGCAAATAAAAAAATCACCAAATCATTACAAATAACAGTCCTCTTATATATAAAATAATATAAATATAAATGACTGATTTAGCCTTTGATAACTATGTAGTAGACAAAATCAGTTGATAGTATAAATCAATGAGTTGAGGTGTTTATATATTGAAAATAATTCAATATTTATAAGTGTTTTAAAAATCAAATATATTTAAAAAAAAGATTTGATTGAGATTTAGATATATCTCTATAAATTGGTAAGTATTGGTCAATTATAATAGTCAGGGGATTAGGTTTTAAAAATCGGATCGTGACTTTTTTATCTAGGGAGGGAAAAGCGAGATCTGATGGCTTCTAGGAAATTGGTTGCCTAGGCGGTCAAGGCGATGGCTTTTGATAACTATGGTTGTAGGACAAATAAATGAGATTATAGTTAGTTAGAAATCGTGCCGGTGAAATTAGTGAGCCTAAATATGACCCCTATATTTTATTCGTGTGAAAGAAATCAACACAAACCCAGACATACTTTGAATCCAAACACGACATGATGGGCAATGGCAGATCCAAAACTTGTTTATCAGAGGGTCACCATAAGGCTTTCTTTAGCAGCGCACTCATAATTTTTTTTTTCTTATGGGTTCATCTTTTTTCATTTGTCAGATTTCTCACAACCAAAACTAGGAATTTTCGAGTTGGGAAACATAAGTTTTTTTTTCACGAATTTAATACTATATGTAACATTCAACAAACATCCAATTACAAATGGCCTACAGATAAACGGGCCACAAACTGTACCGCTACCTCTTTTTGGATTGTAAAGCCTACTCTATTGAAAATAAAACATTGACCCTTAGCAGACGGAGAGTTACTTAACTTTCTTCGTGCGGTCGACAAGCCGCTCATGTTTATCCACTTTTTTGTTCTCGGCTTTCAAAATGTCTATCTAGCCAGAAAACCATAATTATTAATAGAATACAAAATCATAAAATTCAAGACTACAAGTTTGTTTTCAATTATCTTTTCATTAGGGGTTTAAATTAAAGTTCAAACAACACTAACATGTAAAATGGGTTATGCTAAAAACGAGTAGTTCTAAAAAAACTATCAATTTGTTGTGATCAAACGAGATTGAATCAAAGTGGCTCAAGTTGAAATCAGGCATTTAAAAAAAGGCATAGAACTAAGTTCAAACTCTATTTTATATGATAGTTGCAATGATGCGATGACAAAGAGGCAACAATGAGCGTTGGTGGTGCTAGTGATGACACAATCTGGAAGGGGTGGAGTTGGATGTGGTGGTGGATGTCGTAGTGATATCAACGACGCTGGGTACGTGGCAACTTAAGCAAAATTTAGGGGCTGTTTGGTAGCCCTTTTAATGATTCTATTAAGAGGCTTTTTTTTTAAATCGGTCAGATGTAAAGCATAGTTGGTTCAACATCTTAATGCTTCATTGAGACTCTTAATGGGAAAGGTTTAGAAATATACTGACCGACTCTGATACTACCTTCTTAATTAGTCACACATTTTAATGTTTCAACACAAGGTTGCCAAACAACCAATTAATCTTTGAAGTAACACTCTCCGTCAATATTGGGTTCAATTTACATTAAGACCTTTTCTTCTTCTGAAGGGATATGCTCCCAAATCAATGCGCGGACTAGGCTAACCCATATCCCAAAACCCCAAGAAACAACGCGTGCAACTGAGCATGCCTAACATCATGCGCACCACAGAAGCTTCCCTGCGCATCAGCACTCACCAGCTTGGCTGTGGCAGAGAACTCCTTAGTTATGACGCACATCTTCACCCTTGTGCAATCCTAGGGAGACAAACAATACAAGGACGATCTTGTACGAACCAGTCGAAGTTATGGGACGTGTGGCAAAGAAGGAGCTGCACGTCCGGTCGATCAGCGTTCGCCAACAAGAAGATCCTAACGTCTCTCTTCATATTGAGGAGAACATGAGTACACATGACATATGGCAAATCAGAGCACGCCAGTGCAGGCTGCAGGCAATGCCCACGGGCGTGCACGTCACATAGGGGACAACAAGTACAGTGCCAGCGTGGCTCAACCAATCAGATTTCATGGAGCCATGTCATCAGCAACCTCCACTAACTATCAACACCATATGAGACAATAGTACAAAGGGGAAAAGAAACCTAGCCAATCAAGAGCGCGGACATGTGGCCACCCCTATGATGAAACGCGGAGAAGGTCAAGGCGATAGCACGTTCCTTTCTTTCATTGGTTAACATTATCAGGTGTCTTATACTAAGATTGGGCTGGGGGTAGTGGAGGTAGCCCCTAACTGGGTTTGGCCCTCCTTAGGTTAGGGGTTTGTGATGGGTAGCCCATGTAAGTCCTATTTGAAGAGAACTTCTTCTCCTTAGATGGAAACTTTGGATTCACTCCGAAACATATGTTTAGTCCGTCACCACTATTTTTGTGTCTGTAGATAAGAAACAGTTCTTAGCAGTCACCTCCCTACTCAATTTCTTTCTTTTCAGGTTTAATCACCCCCCAGTCATAGACGTTTGGCGAAGGATAAACACTATAGATTCTTCGGTTAACCATCCTTAATCGAAGGTTAGACCAGTGTTTCTTCATCTTCTAAGTTTATACAATGTAACCAAGCTGATCGGTTAAAAGCAAAGCCAAGCCCGAACTCAGTTTTAGGCTGACTTTAAATTCTAGTCAACCCTGGTTGGGTTTATATTCAAGTTGAGCTCGTGCTTTTCGTGACCTAGGCTTAAGGACAACCGTACCCTTTAACGGTTCATCATCATCATCATCGTCGTCATCGTCGTCATCCTCGTCATCACCGTCATCACCGTCATCATCCTCATCATCGTCATCATCATCATCGCCATCATCGCCATCATCGCCATCATCGCCATCATCGCCATCATCGGCATCATCGGCATCATCGGCATCATCAGCATCATCGGCATCATCGGCATCATCGTCATCATCGTCTTTTTTTTAAGTGTAACAAATACACACATATTTTATTTTTACATAAGGTTATTTAAGCTATTTAAGCTGTTTAAATCATCATCATCATCATCATCATCATCATCATCATCATCATCATCTCCAATGTTAACGCCTAACCTTAAACAATGTATACTCCAATATAAATATTCAACCTAAAACAATATATAACTCCAATGCTAACGCATGTTGAAAATAGAATTCATATTTACTGATTTGAACATAATTAGTGACTTGCTATAAATGATTAATGATTTACCTGAACACTTTGTGTTTTTTTTTCCGTATGAACAAAACCCCACAAAAAATATTCGTTTTTTTCTCCGTTTTTTTATATAGCATTATGGTACTCGTTGGAAAAGATAATAAAACGCTCGTTAATTTGGTGTAATTTTTTTCTTTAAAAAATCTCGTATATAAAAGATATTAACGTTTAACAATTATGGGAGGAAACATAAGCGAGAAAAATCTAATTTTATTTTTAAATTTTTTTTTCCTAAAATATCTCAATGCCACATGGGATGACACATGGCACACTCTAGGAGAAGAATACCTCTTTGAATGCCATGTCATTAAAATGGCTTTGGTTTATTATATGTATAGATAGATAGATTATGTGAAATCGACAAATTAATCCATTACCTCACCCAGCTACTATCTATCGTTTATTGTTTTTGCTATCATTTGAAAGTGGAAAATATATGAATGTACTCATTTGAACATATGTTTTATGTAAAATCCTCCAATTAATCCATTAAGTTACCCACCCAATCCTTCGTTCATTGTTTTTTATTTGTAGGAAGTGGAACACATACTAATGTATTAGTTGGAAGATATGATTATGTAAAAATTTTCAAAGTAATCCACTAGCTCACCCACTCAAATCTCTAACTTGTTGCTTTTACCATTAGTTAAGTTGAAGTGGAACAAATATGAACGTATTCACAATATTGTTATCTCATAACCCTGAGGCAAACCAAACATGCAAATAATTTTTGTACGTATTAATCTTATTCTCATAACCCTGAGGCAAACCAAGACTAATCATAAAATCGAGCATTCAAAAGGATTAAAGTGTTTTTAATCAAAACAAACCACCACCACAACATCATCACCACCCCTGCCGCCCTACCAGCACTGTTGGCCACACCTTGCACCGACCCACCACTAGACGCACCCATCCCTCTCGGTCACTCGTCATGTAACGCATCCTTTGTAGCACTCATTTGAATTTGTTTTTTTCTTCTTACAAGACATTTTCTTCTCCTTTGAACTCTCCACTATATATATATAGGGGATGGATAAAAGGAAACCCCATCTTCATGAAAAACCTTGTAAACTCTATGGTGACCATTGATCAAGTTTGATCAATGGTCCATGATTAATTTCTATTTAATAATCAAAAAGCAAGTGGGCAACTCTAATATAAAATAGGATTAAGGGGCAATATGGTAAATCTTACTAAAGCAAGTGGGCCACTTTAATTTTCTGAATCCTAGGTTTAAAAATGTTGATTTGACCCTTGTCAAGTCACCTCTCTCCTACTTTATGACACTTTTTCCAGCACCAAATATTAACGTACGTTAGTGTTGTGATACAAAATTCTGACCTCGTGTGAGACATTGCTAACATGTGTTAACAGGCATATACTAAAACGTACAAAATAAAAGAACGCATAAAATGTATATTTATTTAAAAAATGATAAAAACGATCATTACAATCAATACTAAAAATGATTAAAAAAAACTTTTCATACATACATAATTATTTCTGAATGATAAAAAACTATCATAACATAAAAAAGATCTAGCTATGCTTCGTTCTTGATACCCATCTTCATCTTTAACATAAAAAACATTGCTTCACCTACAAAAAAAAAAGATAACACGTGTTAGTTGGGCTCTCAAAACACATAATGAGACATCACTGACATGTGTAGTGTATTCTAAAAACATATGTTTTACTGAAATAACGTACGTTATATGAACCCTAACACATGTTAGCTGGTCATATACTAACGTATGTCATATGAACCCTAACACATGTTAGTTAGGCATATACTAGCATGTGTTAGCATCACTAACATGTGTATAAAAAATACCAAATCTGCAGTGCCAAGTGTATCGTACTCAATTTGAAGTGCCAAGTGTATCATACTCAAAACATGTGTATAAACAACACTAAACGCGATTTTTACAACTATGTTAATACAAACTACTCAAATGCGATTAATATGGTTTGAAATCCAACAATACATCAGTAGCATGTGTTAGCATATTCTAAAACATATGGTTTACTGAAACTAATATATGTCATATGGACCCTAACACCTGTTAGTTGGGCATATACTAGCATGTGTTAGCATCACTAACGTGTGTGAGCATACAAGACTCAGAACGCAAAAAATAGACATGCACCCTAGACGAGTTCATAACACTTTTACATGCCAAAACAATATTAACCTCATGTCCCCAATCCAATAACAATTAACATAAACAAATAATAATATTAAAAAAATAAAAAAAAGGTTAACATAAGTTTTTTTTTTCATTCAAGCATTTGATCAAACACTTAGTATGCAACCAAAAACTATCCCCAAAAATTGTTATTATTATTCTAGCAAAACCCAAATAAAATGATAATAATAAATTCATGCTGAAACTGTTTTCATTCAAGCATTGAACATTGCTACATCGATTCTAGAGATTTAATATATAATCAGCGAATAAATCAATAATAAAATAAAATATATAATCAGCGAAGTCTTTGATTTAAACAACAATAATAAAATAACAATTGGCTTATGACATGCTGACTGTTGAGGCTATAAAAAAAATTAAATTCAATTTAATTATATAATCATCGATAACTCAATAATAAAATAAAATAGAGATTTAAACAACAATAATAAAATAAAATAAAAAAAGATGAGGAAGCTCATTAGCAGGGCACTCAAAACTTAAACATGAGATTTGAACAACAAAAAAAAAGAAAAAAAGAAAACAACGTCACCACTATCTAACTACTTCCACCCAGATCTAGATCCAAAATGCCACTTCTCAGATCCAGATCCAAAATAATAGTGCAAATGCTATAAAATCAAAAGAAGGAGCTTTAAGAAACAAAACACATACCTAAAATTTGAGATTACTTGCAGATATGGAGAAGAGCTTGAAGCCTTTAAAACCCCCTTTAACTTCTGACGGGTCATGGTGATGGTAGTGGTTTCAGTGGAGGAGGAGACGGGGTGTGGTGGTGGTTTCAGTGAGGAGACGGGTCATGGTGGTGGTTGTGGTGGTGGTGGTGGTGGTTTTAGAGAGAGACAGAGAGAGGGTAGAGAGAGGATCTAAGATCTGATTTTGAATTTGAAAAATAAATGGAGAGAGAGGTGGGAAACAATATATATATATATAGAGAGAGAGGAGGGGATAATGGAAATGTCTATTGTGCCCTTTTGAATATTATATAATATCATAATATCATGGGTGATGTGGCACAACATGGGCCAAGTAATGGGTTTCTTGTAGTTTTTCGTCTATTGAGGGTTTCTTCCCTATACTTCCCCTATATATATATATTATAATATATATTATATATTATATATATATATATATATATATAGGTTTAGGTTCCTATACAAATGACATTTTTTGTACAAAGTGTGAGAAGTCTATGTAGCTATTGTGTTTTCGATTCCTTTTGCATTGTATTATATAGAAAAACACCAAACGTAACAATTTAAAACACAATCAAATGTATTCTAGACATGAAAGTTAAAACACGCTGATTACTTTCTTCGTATGGTGTTTTAGATAGCATGTCTAGAATACATTAATTAGTGTTTTAAATTGTTAAGTTTTGTGTTTTTCTATGTAGTACTATGTCAAAAGAATATAAAACATCGTGCCTAAATGTAAAACACAATGCCTATATAGACTTCTCACACTTTGTACGAAAAATGCCCTTTGTACAGGAACCTTACCTATATATATATATATATATATATATATATATATATATATATATATATATATATATATATATATAGGGATTGGAACAACTGAGAACTCCTCTTGTTACGAGAAACTAGGGAACTCCGACCTCCCATACGATATGTTTTATTTTTTTTCTAAAATATCTTAAATTTATCTTAATGTTACGAAAAAATAATAAACTTAAAAAACTAAAACGTATACGAAAAATTACATCAATGTAAATTTTTTTGACAAAAGTACCGAAGTGGTGTAAATGTGTCGTAACATAGTGTAACGTCATTTTGCTTACACCTATGTAAATGCACACGAACGCAAATTTTTTTTGCCATATTCTTAGATATTTATCTATGTTACTTTTTGGAAAAAGTTGATTAAAAAATTGCAAGGGAGGTAAGATTTCCAACGGAGTTCCCGTAGTTCTCGCAATAAGGAGGAGTTCTCACTTAATTGAGATCCTATATATAAAAACCTAAATTTTCGTGGAAAGGATCGAGTATAAGTCAACTCGAGTCAAGCTAGAAAGCATTGAATCTATTAATATATAAAAGAATTGAACGTTGCTGACGTGGCGTGTAATGGTGGCTTCAACCTCTCCATGAAACTGTCATGTGACATCATAATTGAAAGATTTTAGTGTTTTTGAATTAATTCGATTTTTTAATAAGCTTTATAATTCAAATATTTATCTTCAAAATAAAATAACATATTTACCTTCCATATTATATTATAATATATATATGTTTAGAAAATTTTTTTAAAATTATTGTTTTTAAAAAATAAATCAACGGAGATATGGATATCTTCAAATTTAAATAAAAAGATTTATATTCAATATATCTAACAAGCATTTATTAAATGAATATTGAATATTATTGAATAGAGGTGAATATTCCGTTAGTTTCTACCTTTGACCAGGAGGTAAAGTTCTTATACCAATAATCTAATGCACAAATATTATAACATTTGCTTTGACAAATAAAACATACGATGACACTGATAGATTTAAAACAAAGCACTAATTACTTTAACAATTGTCATATATACCCTTAATAACGGATAATTGCGTGTACACTGGTAGATTTATTAGTTGGGATTTTTACTTTAATTAAATATGTAACGTTTGTAATTCAATATATGTATTAATAAAATCATATAAAGACCAAAACGATGAAAACTTTAAAAATGTCAAAACCTCATCTGTAATTTTCAACGACTACAGGAGTATGAAGAGAAAAGCCGAAGCTACTGCTTAAGTGAGCTATGAATCGCCACATTTGCTTTAAGGTTCAGGTCAGTGAATACAAATGGGAATTAATGATCCGTATGACTGAGTTTACGATTGGTATGTTTTCTACTTTTATCATTTTTTATTGAGTCATATTAGATTTTTCAACCCCGGAACACTCCCGGGGTAATCAGCTAGTTTATTAATATCACCATTGATCAATAATATGTTACTTTCTTATTCACACTTTGAATTGTATTGTGTTTAATTGTTTATCTTCTTTTCGTATGTGGCTACACATCAATTATAAATGGCCTTTCCAAGTCTGTTTAGGAGGACGTTAGAGTTTACACAAACAAAGTTGATTTTTACACTTTTAAACCCAAAATTAACATCTATCTATACATATAATAATCAAAGCCATTTTAATGACATGGCACTTAATGAGACATTCTCCCCATTGAGTGTGTGTCATGTGTCATGCCATGTGGTAAATTAAAAAAAAAAAACAAATAATAATATAAAACCTAATCTACTAAATTTAAATTGAGGTTATTTTAGAAAAAAAGAATTTAAAAAACAAATTTAAATTTTTCTCTTATGTTTCCTCCCATAATTTTTAAACGTTATATCTTTTATATACGAGATTTTTAAAGAAAAAAATCACATCAAATTAACGAGCGTTTTATTATCTTTCCAATGAGTACCATAGTGCTATATAAAAAACGGAGAAAAACGACTATTTTTTTTGTGGTGGTATTGTTCATTAAGGAAAAAAACGCGTGTTCAAATAATTCATTAATCATGTATAGGCAAGTCACTAATTATGTTCAAACCAGTAAAATATGAATTCTATTTTCAACCGAGCCGAATAGGTTAATAGAGTTATATATTGTTTTATGTTAGGTATCAATATTAGTATGTTAAAGTTGTACATTTGTTTAGTATTTAGGATAAGTGTTAGGTGGTGTTTGTTTTTCTCCCAGAAGCACTTCTGACCTCTTTTGTCTGCGCCGCGCGAGCGCGGGCAGACGTTTGGGGCGGGCAGACTGTTTGTTTTTCGGAAGACATTTCACTCCAAAAGCTCTTCCGACCTCTTCTTGGTGCAGACTTGGACCAAAGTCTTCTAAGGTCTTCAAAGGTCTTCTCCTCTTCTCTTCTCCTCACCCACCACCACCACCACCCACTACCACCACCACCCACCACCGTCCACCACCACCACCACCACCTAGCATCGTCCACCACAGTTCACACCACCACCGTCCATCACCACCACGGTCCACCACCACCCACCACCACCACCACCACCCACCACCGTCACTACCACCACCACCCACCACCACCACCACCATCACCACCACCACCACCGTCCACCCACCAACTACCACCACCACCACCACCGCGGTCAACCACACCACCACACCCACCACCACCACCACCACCGTCCACCACCACTACCATCACCCACCACCACCACCACCACCACCACCACCATCACCCACCACAACACCGTCCTCCACCCACACTCCCACCACCCACCACCACCCACCCACCACCACACCACGGTCTCACCACCACCACCGTCCACCGTCCATCACCACCACTACCACCCACCACACCACCCACACCGTCCACCACCACCCACCACCACACGGCCACCACCACCACCACCTACCACCGTTCCCACACCACCACACTACCACCACCACCGTCCACCACCACCCACCACCACGGGTCCACCACCACCACCACCTACCACCTACCACCGTTCAACCACCACCACCACCCACCACCATGGTCCACACCACCCGGTCCACCCACCACCCCCACCGTCTACCACCAGATTGCTGTAAAAACTCAGTTTATTTAAATTTAAGTTTATTTCAGCAGCATGCAGACGTTAACAAACAAACAGTCTTCTTCTTGCAGACTACAGACCTTTGGTCTCCTGCAGATGTCTGCAGATGTGGTCCGCAGACTGCAGACCTTTTTCTGCAGAAAAAACACAAACAGCACCTTAAAGTTGTATATTAGAGTTCTATATTGTTTTAGGTTAGGGTGTTAGTGAATTGATGTGTCATATTAAATTTCTCAACCCCGAGACGCTCCCGGGGTTAAATCTAGTCTATGATAATTTAATCCCAAATTTCAACACGGTTAAAACGGACCATACCAAGACATCATAATTAAACGAGAAATTTATTTGTACTACATGGAATAAGTATTCTAAGCATATATGTTACACTAACAATAATTCAAATGTTACAATCTTTCCACATGCAGTTTTTGAATTTATTTATATTACATGGAATAAAGTATTCCAAATATATATATTACAGTACTGTAAATATGAGATGTTGCAATCTTTTCAGTGGCAGATTACGTTTTGAAAAGTTCCACCGTAGAAAATGTGTGTGCCCCAGTAGCATCATTTTTGAAATGCTTCGAAATATCATAACTGCAACTGTCATCCGTGGCTGTATTTAGATTGTCCGGACTCCTTAAATAGTTGGATTCATCCACTGTTTGAATATTTCTTATATAACTAGCTTTACGAAACCTTGTTAGGTAAACTGACCGCTACCCATTTGGGTAGTTGTATGATGGTCAGGTGAGAAGTTCGCCCACCTCTCCGCCCCCACTCTATCAACGACGCACTTTCACATAAGTGTGAAAACAACGACTTTGGCCAGTATCCTACTGTTTCTCCATCAACTTGCATCCACCAATTGTCACCTCCTTTTACCTATCAAAAATGGTACATGAAAAAAATATCAGACTTGCCGTTTGTGCAACTTTTACACCTCAATAGTTGTTTATGTGGAATAGTCTTTCACTAAGCATCACCATAGTGGTGGGCAAACCGTACGGTTGAGGCCTGTTTTTTCCGGGGACCTAAATATATATATGAAACCAAAAAACTTATTGCACCATCTCTACAAAAATTTGAAAAACATAACTTATTGGCTCCATATAAACTTATTTTGATCCATAATCAATGCATCTAAATAATATTTGAATGTTGAAAACTTCACAAATCATAAGTTAGCTATTACGGTATACTATTATAATACTATACTAGGTTGTATCCTTGGATATTCCGGGATAGATAAATCTAATATTAAGACAGTATATGTTTACGATGTAACCTAGGAAATTAATTTACTATAATATGAGAAAGCAACAATTCTAGTCACATGAATAAGAATGAAAATGTATGTTAAAGAGAGAATGAATGTTTGGATAAGGCGCAAAGGCAGAAGTAACCATTGCATGGCGTGATTTAGATTTTAGGACGATGGTCTCGAAGGTGTAACATTTTTATCAATAAAATATTAATGGTTTTTAATAAGTGAAAATATAAAAAGAATTAGGGTTATGAAAATAATTATTAAATAAATAAGAGATAAATGTGTGAATTATAATTTAATAATATAATATTTTTATATGAGAGAGAAATAAGATAATCATAAAATTTTTATTTATTATATAATAAGTAATTAATAATGATAAAGAAAAAAAAATATTAATTAATAAATACTGGGTTAATTGGATTATTAATAACCTAAAATTTTAGAGGGAATTTAAGGGTGGAGATAACCTCACCAAGTGCCACGTGTCTTCACCCCAATCGTTATGTTATATGTACAAATGTTGCTATGTTTATTGTTATAACGTTTTGTCGTTTAAAAATTTTCGTTTATATAATTCGTTAGTGTCACACCCCAACCGATGGCGGAAACATCGAGGTGAGACTTGTGAAAGATTGTTTCAAAGACTTCATAACACTATTGTGACAATAGATTAAAATAGATTTCATTCGCATCTAAGATTCAACAAGTATACAATTTGTTCATAAGAAGAATACATTAACTTGAACATGAAGTAAAATAAAGATTGTCTCGTTTGTTTCTAAGGCCGAATTCCTAAGTGATGTTTCTTGTATCGTCTCATCAAACTTTCCTGCAACATGTATAAAATATCCGTCAACACATAAAGTATTGGTGAGCATACTAGTTTTGGTTTACATACGTAGTAGTTAGAATGATTTACTCGAATCTCATACTATAGCATTGCACATACAAACCATACAAAAGAACATAACTCAAACCCGCGAGTACCACGCATATACCTAACATATTCATGTTAGGTCCGTTTCTTTCTTAACAATGACCCATAAAGGGGGCGGGGTGCTACTCCTATAGCGCTATACATGTTAAGTGGGCTAATAATAGTTAATGAATTATGGCTAAGTATCAAGAATCGTAAGCATGGCAAATGGCATATAAGTATGTTTAATAGATTGAGCATGATAGTTTAAGAGTATGAAATTGTTTAAGTTTTTAATATTGATACATGTGAGCCCCAAAGAATAAAGAATAAAAAAGGGGGTCAAGTATGAACTCACCTGGAGTGCATTATGAAAGAAATAGCAACAAGTCTGAAGCTGGATTAATTGAACCCTTGTGTCCTATTACAAGTAAAGGATGCCTTAATTTCTAATGCAATGAACTTATTTTGTTTCTTAGCTTTAGAGATAGTTTATCCAACTACCTAGACTCGTATTGTAAACAACACGTGTCTTAATGTGTATAACTTAACGAACGATGGTACTTAGCTTAGTTTCTTGAATAGGTATGTGTATGTATAATCACACAAAAGTATATGCCTTTAATATAATATTCAAATTAGCGTCTCGAAACCAATTGTGAAACAAATATTTTTGGATAAGAAAATAACGCATGAGTTGTTCGTCTCACGATATATAAATATGTATTTATAGTTATATACTTCTATTATGATAATGTAGAGTTTGAATAGAATCTATTTGTAAAAATATAGCTTTAATCGTACCAAGTAATAGATTTGACCTCCGATATGTTTCTTATATTTTATAGAAATTTGGGCAGAGTCTCCTCTATTTTTGTAAGAAACCAGACACGCAGTCGTCTATTTTATCTCAAAACATAAATGTACAAATACACACACCTAGTTTAACTTACCACAACTATATTGAACAAGTAACTATACATTTCGACAAGTAATATTTATGTATAAATGCCCCAACCATTTGATCGTTGTAAAATAGTTTGTATAAGTTAAGTTATTACTTATTAGGCCGAAGGCAAAATTGTAAAGCGACTAGAGTTAGACTCGATAAATCGTGTTAATAATATAAAAATGTGCATAGTGTTATAAGCCTCGACTATTCAAATGACTCGTATATTATTAGCATATTACTTGTCCATTTTTTATATCATGCGACACAAACTCACCAACTCTTTAAAGTTAGGAAATATATGTTTCGCTAAAAAGAGTTTATAGATCCCAAATATGTATTCGAACAAATATTCTACCATTTTAAATGATCGTCACAAGTAGGTTCGGTTCGTTTACACTTTTAGAATAAATATTCATATACAATATTCGTGAAAAGAATAAATTAAAGTCGTGGCGTGCGTTATACCTTCCCAAGTCGCGTTTTCTGCCTCATAGCTTGTTGTCGACAGGAATCTTGACCGGTTTGACCTATGTTGACCAGGTTTGACCTGGTCAACCAGTGCCGACCGACGTTTGACCGATCCTGGCTTGGTTGAGATGGCTCGACCAGAACCAAGCTAACAGATCTGAACGAAGAAAGATGAAGAGTCGGTGACTCAAACCCAACGTCATTCCAACCCACTATTGTTGCAGCTCAAAATTGAACCTTGACTAAGTAGTAACCAAACCCAAACCGGGACCCAAATGATTGAATCTGTAAATCCGAAAAGAGAAACCAAGAATCAAAACTCAGACCTGGATTCGTTTCTGGAACCAAACCACCACTCCAATGCACTTTTCGTCGCTGCTGACTGTTTTGCTTTTCCCGTCGCTGCAGTTGCCGAAGGCGGAGGATGGTGGTTGCTTGGTGGAGGTGGCCGCAGGTGAAGAGAAGCGGGAGGAGGAGGTAGGCGGGTGGTTCAGGTGGTTTGCAAGGTGGAGGGAGTTTGGCGGCGGCGCAGAGGAGAGGAGGAGCGGGTGAGGGTGGTGAGTAGTTGTGGCGGTGAATCAGACGGTGGTGGTGGTGGTTGGTGAGTGTGTGTGTGTGTGTGGTCTTGGATGTTAAGGAAGAAGGAAAGAAGAAGAATATAAGGGGTGGTGGCATAGGGTTTGAGTTATGAAGGAGAAGATAGAGTGTTTAAGTAGTGTTAGGGTTTTGTTGTAGTTAGGTAAAAGTTTATTGCGTATGCGAACCAGTTACGACTCGGGTCTCGTTTATGAACTGGACCCGTTTAGTCAATAGCCTAATTATTTCGTAAATTATATAAATGTAGACCGCATTAAAACGAGATATAATATTGTTAACGAATTAACGAATTGTTTTATGAATAAAATATTTTTATTATATTATTCGAGAGAAACGCTGGGCGTTACAGTCTCCCCTACTTTAGAAAAAATTTCGTCCTCGAAATTTATTTAGAAATGACTGTTAAGTACG
>JAUTDX010002044.1:0-59280 GCA_030844895.1 Ambrosia x helenae
TTTAATCGCACATTTTTATGCAAGGAAATTTTTTTTTTTTATTTTTTTGAATTTTTTTTTTCATTTATACATATGTGTATATTTCAGCTATACATATGTGTATATTGCATTATACATATGTGTATATTGCATTATACATATGTGTATAATGCAATTATAACATGTGTATACTGAAAAAAAAATACAAAAAAAATTAAAAAAAAAAATTTCTTACATATAAAACAACGATTTTTGCAAAAAAAAAAAAAAAAAAAAAATTTTTGCCTTTAGAAATGTGTGGCCTAAAATGGTTCTCTCAGTTCTCAATTTGGGGAAAGGTTCTCATTTGAACCAAATCCTATATATACACACATGTTTAAAATTAAATTATAGAAGGAAACATGAGAGAGAAAATTTTTTTTTGATGGAAATTACAGAAAGGAGCCACACCTAGTGGCATGTTTCACTCAAAGGGTGTGAGGAGCCCTAATTTAATGTCATGTCACACCATACTTTCATTTATTATATATACTAGGTTAGATTCTCATATGATACACGGATTTAACCAATTTAGATTGTACAGAAATCAATCTACTTATTAATGTTATTGAACAAGATAACATTGATTTTCAATACATTCTAAGTTCTAAGTGATGATCAGTTGGCCAAGACATAATAAAGAAAAAAAAGAAAAAATTGAGTATTATATTTAAGAAAAAAAATACAATCATAGGTTTTTATTTAATACGTAAGTAATAACTCTATAAATAATCAAAATATAAATTAAAATTAAAAATACATTAAATATAAAAAATTAACATATTTAAACACAACCCAAATATCCGCTTTTTAGTCCTGCTTTATAATGAAATTCACATATGGTCGAGAGAAAATCCATATTTAAACCCAACCTAAATCAATATCCGATTATCTATGAAATCCATATTATCTACGAAATATAGCCTTTGTACAGGAACCTCACCCTATATATATATATGTGTGTGTGTGTGTTATGAAACTAAGCAAAAAAAGCTAAATGAATTTACTTTAAAAAAGTAGTGTACATTGACAAAAATACTCCAACGTATCGCGTGTTGTTTTCTCTCAGCCATCTTTAAATACTTGTTGTTGATATTGGTCGAGTTCCCGTAGGGAAGTACACGCAGTGCTGAAGTACACTTTGAATAACGGTAAATCCCATCGTCCCCCTCGCATCTGCTTTTTGATTAAAGTAACCAAAACACGTTTTCCAAGTCTCCACTAATGCGTAAAAATAAACGTTTACTCATCCAAAACGATGCCTAAAAACCATTTGGGTCGAGGTAAGTCGGGTTTTCATCAAAGTAATCCTTCATAAAATGAGCATTTGCCGCAACCCGGTCTCGTTCGACAAATTGTCTTTGCAAAATTGGACGTGTAGGAGTACTAGTTTCTTCCATATATCTCGCCGCGAGTATACACGCACTCGTAACCGCATCTTGCTCCAACTCCTTGTCACACCCTCAATTTCCACGTGCGGGGTTTTACCGCGAGGCGCGTGACACACCAGGATCTCAGTCAACGATCACAACAAACATTCAACAAACATGCATTCATATATAAATATATAACCCAAAATATCATGCTTTAAGCCGTAAAACCAGCAGCGGAAGCATTTCTTGTTTACAACCAAAAGACATATTAAAGTTTACAAAACATTGTTTATACGTTTCAAAATATTAGACGCTGTGCATGACTCCGTGCGCCTAGTCCATTGACTACTAACCTTAGCGACCTGAGAAAACATGCCAAAAGAATGTCAACATATAATGCTTGGTGAGTTCACAGGTTTTCTTTTATAAATGAGTTTTATAAGTTCCAAAGATCATACCCGTTACTACTGGGTTATAAGAACGTTAGCTAGACGTTAAGTTGTTTTTACTACTACGGTTGGGAACCCATTACTGAACATGTACCAAATGTTGAATCCAGCCCAGATGACTGGTTTACCGATGCCTCGATAACCCGATATTTAGAGACAATATGCACCCGCCCGGCATCCCCGCCGTCGGGTGGGGTTTGTGAGGCCCAATAGATCTATCCACATTTCCCTCGTTGTGCTTCCCGCACATTCATGGTTTCCCCTGGGACTTTCCGAAAAAGCCGTATAGTAACATAAAGTAACCATAGTATAACATGATCTTTAATAAGTAAGTAAGTAGCATGTTTTCTCCCCCTGGAAATAAAACAGTAAAAGCGGGGCTGTGACACTCACCTTAGGTTGCGTTACTTGAAAATAGTTAAGTAATTATGCTATGATAGCCCCAAATAGCGGCGACCTATCATAGGATATGTATAAGTATCCGGACTAATAACCCGCAGGTTAATTAGTCCCCGAATGTCCAGACCATAACCATAGACGCTTGAAACACTTTTGACTGATAAACCGACCGTGCCAGACAAGACTCGACATCCCATTGGTGACCCGACATTCCATGTGTTAGCTAAATGCAAAGTATCATGTAACATATGAAGTTAAACACTTAGCACGCGCAAGAGTTCGCCTAGTCTAGCATAACGCATATCAAAGTACAGTTGAGTCCGAACACGTGTTACCAAGTCATATGGCATGTCCCGGGGTTCCTATCATGTTCCTAGAGGTCAAATCATGCTTCGGGATGCCAAAATACGCTTAAAACAGCAGTACACGCGATTAGGAATTTAGCATGCAATTAGGAAAAGTCAACAGGTGAGTAGCCATGGTCAACAGGCGATTAGGGGCCCAATCGCCTGATACTTCAGGCGATTAGGGTCCTAATCGCCTTTAACATCCCCAATCGCCCCCTGCATCAGGCGATTAGGATTCCTAATCGCCTGCTGCAGCTGTGCAACGGATTTTCGCGCGTTTAAACCTCCAAATCAGATCCGAAACATGCAAAAACACCCAATATCAAACCTAAACCATTTACCAACCCATTCCAAGCAAAAAACCCCCAATTTATTACTGATCTAACATCTTTGATGCAATTATTTCCAAAAATGGCAAAGTACTAGGTTTCACCAACCAACCTTATCTTTCCTTAAATGGAAACAATCAGATTTCATCTCCTACAAGTTTGCAAATCATCATTCCTCTGATTTAACACCTTCCTAGTGTAAATTCTAACAACATTGCATCATTAATTATACCATAATCATCCTAGATCTTCAAGAACATCCAAATGGGTCAAATGCACATTTTCATCAAAAACACAACAACAATAGCTCAAACTCTTAGATAATCATCCTAGTAACCTCTACATAACAGAAGTACAATCATTTCATGAAACATTCATGTTATAAACACCAAGAAGACCAACATATGCATGTAAACTTCACATATAGCAAGTATTATGGTGTAGACTTGTTTTAGAACTCTTTTCAAAGGGTTTTAAAGACACAAACTTAGCAAAACAAGGTCTGGACCTTTGGGGAACCAAAATAACAACTTTACAAAGGTTAGAGATGAAGAACACACCTTGGATTTTGTTAAAGAAAGGTGTGTAAGCTTGGAAGTGGTGATTTTTGTAGCAAAAAACAAGTTCCAGAGGTGTTCTAGGGTGTGTGGGTGGCTTAAGGATCAGTTAGGGTTGTTCTAAGGGTGGTTTGGGGAGTTAAGGGTTCTATTTATAGGTGTTTTGACCCGAACACAGCAGTGCAGGCGATTAGCAGGTCTTAGCATGCGATTAGGGGCTAATCGCCTGACATTTCAGGCGATTAGGGGCCCAATCGCCCCATAGTCCCTCCCAATCGCCTATAGACAGGCGATTAGGCAATCTCCTGATTCCTAATCGCCTGTAACATCTCAGACTGGGTTTTCGGCGGCGTTAAACACTATTTAAACACATATAAACACGTATCAACATACCAACAAGTCACGTAATGATTATAAACATGTAATGCATGATAACTAACACCTTTACATCCGTTCACCAATGTCCGGGACTCGAGGACTTGCGTTATGGACCGACTCCCGATGATCCCCGCGGATCATCGTAACGACTCCCGACGACTCCCTAGAATCATCATAACGACCCGATGATCTAGTTAAGTATGTAATAAGTATGACTCGCTAAGGTAGACTTACTAGTTTAGTCAACGTTACTAACCTGAGTTTGCCGGGTGTCACATCATCCCCCTGTTGAAAGAATTTTCGTTCCCGAAAATTACCCAAGGCCAAAAGGAAGAGACGAAATAGGAGAAAATTTTCCAGTTGCCACACTCCTTGTCGGTCGACTCACCCTTATCGCCTAAAAACTCTTTAAAATAATGTAGTATGGTGTTGTGGTTTTGTGGTGTGCCATTATGTTGTGTATATATAATATATTGAAATTGGAAAGAAAAATATTTGACCGCTACATAGTCGTTGGGGAGGAAGAGGTGTGAGAAGGTGATGGATGTTAGATAAGATGGTGCATCGCTAAATATTTAACCGGGGGTGATTTTGGTTGTTTAGCGCCCATGGGGGCCGTTTTTCACAGCGCTAAAGGGCGCTAAGTTGGGATTTAAGGCTCCAATTAACGCCCATTACACCCGGGTCTTACATAGTTTAATTTTTTTAAAGAAGAAGCTATAATATGACACTCTATGATTACTATTAAATCTATACATTATAGTCCTATATATATATAACCAAAATCTAAAAAATAACCCATATAGTCTTATAATATATGTAACCAAAATCTAAAAAAATAGAACAATAATAAGGAATAAACAAATCATAACATGATCAACTCTTCTTGTTGTCCAGCATTGTACTTAGAATTTGTAACATTGGTTCGAATCGTAGCAGGTACATGAGCCATCCTGATACTTTCCAACTCTGATGCTACTTCTTTCATTGTCGGCCTATTCTTGCCGGTTAAGTTCAAACACTGCTTTGCTAGGTTTGCTATTGCCATGAGCTCGCCTTGAGAACCATCATTCACAATCCTCGAATCAATAATTGACATCATCTGACCTTCTTCCATAGCCAGCATAAAATGCGTAGCCAAACTTCTATGTTCTCCGAGTCTTGTTAAAGATATCGGTCTCTCACCGGTTAAAAGTTCAACCAAAACGACTCCAAAACTATAAACATCACTCTTTTCGGTAAACTGGCTTGATTGGAAATATTCAGGGTCTAGATACCGAATGTCCTTTGACTAAAGTGGTCAAATGGGTTTGATCAATCGACCACAAATCTTGAAGTCCCAAAGTCAGAAACTTTAGCTCGGTTTTTTTCATCTAAAAGTATGTTGGTTGACTTAATGTCCCTATGATATATAGGAATTGAAGTTGCAGAATGCAAATAAGCAAGCGCTCCTGCTATTTCTGTAGCAATACGTAGTCGTGTGTTTAAAGTGAGCGGAAATTCATCATTGTTACCATGAATATGATCAAACAATGTCCCATTTGAGATGAACTCAGAAACTAGAAGAGGAACCTCGGTTTCTAAACAACATCCCAGGAGTTTGACCACGTTCCTATGGTTGACTTGGGAAAGAATGACAACCTCGTTGATGAACTGCTCTAGTTGACTTTCATCGACTATTTTTGATTTCTTAACAGCTACAATTCTCCCGTCGGTTAACATGCCTTTGTAGACCGTACCTTGACCTCCCCGGCCAAGTATTCTATTTTCGTTGAAATAATCGGTTGCTTTTTCCAACTCTTTGGCAGTGAAAAGTGTGGTTTTATCAACTAAACCTTCATCAGCCGATTCTTGTTGTTTTAATAGTATACCTCCATTCCGTTTGAAAAACCGTTCTCTTCGTCTTTTGTCTTTGGTTTTTTGGATTACTTTGTATAGCACAAAGATGGCTGCTGTAAGAAACAATACCCCCACACTTATGCTAACACCTGCATATAAGCCATGTCAAAGAAACTTGATCAATGGGAATAGATAAATCTGCGCTACGTAGTTCGCCTTCAAGGGGATAAAGATAAAAAAACCAATGGAATCTAACATCTGCTAGAAGCGTTCAGGCGCGCTTATTGCAACGCTACCCCTTAAATGCTTTGACTGTAAAAACTAGTAACCAATGGTTTTATAGTTTTACCTAGAATAACACCAAGCGTCGATGATTTGCTTCGATTCAGGGAGAAAGAATAAGGAATGCAGGTGATGTTCCCCATCTCAATTACCTGACATTCACCAGTGCAATTGGCACATTCTCTACCACTGAAAACCAAAACAAACACACTTTAGCTTAAAAACACTACAATACACAAACACAAACAAGATCATTTGCACCCGAATATATACCAAACTATTCAAACATACTGCTTAAAAAACATACCTTCGCATCCCATCAACCAAATACGCGCTCCCTCTTTCAATAGGCAAACAACTACATTTATAAGATTCAATACTAGTCCCATTACCCAAATCAAGCTTCTGTCTTCCCACATTAGAACAACCCATCCCCTAGCTTCTCGCTCTGTCAGCGTCCACTTAAGCGAAATTGGAACAAAACGCATTACTCGCCAAAAACCTCCCAACAGCATAAGATCTCTCATCCACCAAAAAAGCAGACCCACAATCTCCATCCGGACCCCGCCTTTCTAAACCCGAAACATTCACACTATATGTCTCAAGATAATAAGGTATCGTCGTTTGACAACAATTAATACCATAACAAGTATTTCTATTATTATTATTATTACTACTACTATTATTACTATTTGTGTTCTGACATATCGTGGAACACCCTGTCAGCAAGTTATTTTGCTCCATAATCACAGCATTCCCGCACCCTTCAACCGTAAATCTGTTATGTTCTTGAGAAAACAAGTATGGGCTCCCGCGCAAGTTAACGCTTAGTATCTGACTGCTGTTTCGAACAGGGGTTTGACAATCAGAAACCATTGAAACATTAACTATAACTGTTTGATTATCCAGGTTTAAAGCCAACACTTGCAGGTTGTTTATTGCAGGAAGATAGGGGTGTTGAAGTGTTCAAGTTGCAATCAACAGTATACCTGATGCAGATGCAAAAGCAATCAAATGGCTAGAAACTCAAAGATTAACTAAAAAGGGGTAGCGGCGCAGCTTGTTGCCCGTTTTCCCGCCGCTCACTTGTAATTCTTGTTGGCTTTTATAAAAGTGAATATGTTTAGCAAAAAAAAAATCAAACTAAAAACTAAACGTAAAAGTTAACCGAGAAATAATATTTATACTACGGTCTAACAGGGTCCAACGGGTCGTCCACAGCAATTTCATCTCCAGGGGGCAAGGATTTGTCTTTAGTAGACTAGGGTTCGCAATTCAGAAAGGTAGCGGCGCAGCTTGTTGCCCGTTTACCTTTTATTGTGATGTAACTTTCGTATTTTGTTTTAATGAAAGAGATTTAATTTGATTTAAAAAAAAAACTAAAAAAAAAACTAAAAACTAAACGTAAAAGTTAACCGAGAAATAATATTTTTACTAGGCTCTAACAACTTTAGACATAAAGATGAAATATAAACTATAAAATAAACTTTTAAAATTTAAATGTGATGGGACAATACCATTCATTGAAAGAACAACGTGACCCGATTCCAAACGGGTATGGGATCCGGATGTTGCCACATGTGTCATTGCATCCGGGTCTAGAGAAAAATGCTAGTGATGTTGATGATGTTAATGAAATTGTTATGAACAAGTAGAAATTGATTGAATTCATGGGTGTATAGATGAAGTTGTGCATATGTGTCAATATTGTAGAGAGAGGGGTTAATGTATGTATATATTGGCAGGTATCATGAGTTGCGTTTCAAACATGAAGTTGTGCTGAATTGGTGTAATGGTTACTTATTGATTGACATGTGTACGAATGATATATTAATATTGTTGTTTACTAATGTTTTTCAAGGTTAAAGTGATTAATATTGTTGTAAGAAGGTTCAACGACGGTTTGGTGACAGGAAGTTGACGAGATCTTTTAGGCCCGCCGCATTTGACTGAGTTCGAAGTTGCAAGTAAGAACCTTCTCAAATATAAGCATCACTTTCTCTTCGAAGGATTCGTGCGGGTCACATGACATGACTAGAAATGGATTACGGGTCGTGTTACGTGTTTTAGAGATGGCAAAACAAACATGAGCCCAACGATATATCGGAAATATCCAGGTCAGGTATATAATATACCTATTGGATATGAGATCAGGTATGAGATTAGAACAAGCATTACGTGTATGGAGCGAGTACAAGATTAGTTGATACACTAAGGTAGTGTTTGGTATGATGGAAAGGAATGGGGAATGGAATGGATCATTGCAAGGTAATGAAAAATAGTGTGTTTGGTTGGTTAAAAGAATGGAATCACTCATTCCAAAAGGCACTTCATTCCCTCAAAACCATTCCATCTACCCTCCATGTTTTTTTTTCATTCCATCCCTCATTCACCTTTAATAACAAAGCTATAACCCACCACCACCATCGTCACCACACCACCATCGCTATCGCCACCACCCACCACCACCGTCGCCCACCACCGCCGCCACCACCCGACACCACCACCCACCACCATCACCGTCGTCACCCCCCACCACCACTACCATTGTCGCCACCAACCAATACCTTCACCCACCTACCCACCACCGCCACCGCCACCACCCACCACCACCGTGACCCACACACCACCGTGACCCACACACCACCGTTGCCATCCAGCACCACCCGCATGCCGCCCACCACCACCATCACCCACCCACCGCCGCCTCCACCACCTACCCCTACCACTACCGCCGCTGCCACCCAGCACCACCCATCACCGCCGCCTCCTCCAACCACCAGCGCAACTACTCACCATCTTCACCTACCCACCATAATCGCCATCCACCTCCACCCATCGCCATCTTTGCCGCCACCCACCACCGTCGTCGTCACCACCCATCACTGTCGTCGCCATCCACCACCACGCTACCGCCACACACCACCACCTACCATCACCACCACCACCAGTACTTATCATCGTTACCCATCCACTATCACGGCCATCCACCTACACCTTCCACCGTCGCCTCCACCGCCGCCACTGCCGCCGCCGCCCACCACCGCCGTTACGACCACATATCAGCACCCACAATCACCGCCACTGACCACCACCCACCACCGCCACAAACCACCGATTTTATTCCTTCGTCTTTTCCTGTCTTTCAAACAACACAAAGTAATGTTATGTTTCATTCCCACATGGCAACCAAACAAGACATGGAATAGTAATGATCCATTCCATTACCTCATCCATTCCATTCCCTCATCCATTCCATTACATCATACCAAACAGACCCTATTACCCAACCTAATTACCCAAACTTCATGCTTGTTTATCCGAACCATATACCCCAAGCATATCCCCAAAATGTTCTAATTTTTATTTATTTTTTTCCTTAACATTTCTTATAATGCTTCTATGATGGCATATATACCTTGTTTTACATATGTGACGCGCTGTAGAGGGAAACCATCACTGTAGAGGGAAAGAGGTATAGGGGGAGACCCAAATTGGCTTGGGATGAGCGGATTAGGCAGGACTTAGTAGAGATGCACCTCTCTGAGGACATGGTCGAGTATAGGGGTTCGTGGAGAGATAAGATTAAGGTTAAGGAGTATTAGGGGTGAGTGTCGGCTGCATCGTAGCATGGTCCTAGGAGCTTAGACTTACTCTTACACTGGTAGGATGCCTGTAACAGTGTTTTCTATGTGAGTAGTTATGGTTTATGTTGTTCTATGATGGCATATATACCTTGTTTTACATATGTGACGCGCTCGCTGTTTCTTTACATTAGTAGCTCTCTATTACTCGTTTAGTGTTGTTTGTATGTCGTGTGTGTGTTATGGAGCCGGGGGTCTCTCTGGAAGCAGCCTCTCTATCCGCAAGGATAGGGGTAAGGTCTGCCTACATCCCACCCTCCCCAGACCCTACTCTTAGCTATGCTAATTGTGGGATTTTACTGGGTAAGGTTGTTGTTGTTGTTTATTAATGCTTCATTTTAAGCTTTATTATCTGGAAAATAAAATTTTCTTTTGAGATACATATATCTTTTGAAGAAATTATTTATAATTGTATGAATACGAAATTATCTTTTGAAATTTATATAAGTGTTATATATATATATATATATATATATATTAAATTTTTATAGTGGCAACAATATATGTATAATTAATCATATTTTAATTGATCATAGTGTTAAAACTATATAAATATAATGGTCGGAAATAGACTTATATAAATTAGTTTTTACGGTGTCACTGTTCGAAAAAGGTTTGGGTCAATCGAAAATTCCATACTATAGTTTATATAATTTCAAAAAACCAATGGTGTCGATTGACCCCATTCCACTCTACATAGCTCCATCCCTGACTCTAATAGAGTCATACGCCCCCGTATGGCCATATTCTCCATGTCACACAACCCTATATAATTATGTCACACAACCTATATGATTATATCACCCGGAACATAAGTCACGTGTAAGTCGCATTTACTTGACCTTGTTGAATAATAAGGTAATTGTGGAATGAGTGAGTTTGACGACAAAAGGTTTCATTTCTCACGTTTAGAAAGAAAAAGTTTCTAATTGAAGATGCGTAACCTGGTACCGAAGGAACCGAGTCGTATGAAATTGCATTGAGTTTGTCAATTGTATAACCAGAATTATAAAATGTGTAATTATAAAAAACTTGATGTAACATTCATGTTTTAATAATGTTACATTACATGGTCAAGAGAGTAGATGAGAAGTAAGAAAAATTACATGGTCAAAATGTTACGCTATTAAGACTTAAGCGGACGAATTGGTCATCCAAGTTAGGAAAACAAGTAAAGTTACCATATAAAAAGAAACTTCTCATGAATTTTCTTTTTGATTAAGCTCTATGCATGTGTTGGATAGAATTGATAACATAAATATTTGTTAACATCGAATTAATGATGTGCTTTGTATTGACAGAATCATGCCACTATTAGGGCTATCCATTTTTATCTGGAACCGGCTCAAATTCAAAGTCACCCAAATCCCAAAAACCCGAACCCGTAAAAACCGACCAACCCGAACTTTAAATCCTAAGTTAATTTTAAGAAATTTTGTATTGATTTTTACTTTTCAACCATACACCATATGTGGTCCTTGTTCAAACAAAACTTTGCTCTAAAAAAAAAAAGAAAAAAAAGAAGCAAGCTGAATAGGATTTATTGATCAAGATAATTAGTTCAGAATTTGGTATCGTTACAAAGCAAAAAGACAGTTGCAAACCAACAAGAGAAGGGATCAAAATAAAACACAAAATGGTCACCAGATCATGTTGGATCATCCAACTACCATCATATTAATGTTTACTTGGACTGTTTAATTTCTTCCATTTTCTTCTTCATCTTGAATTGTAATGTTACAGGGGCACAATCAAGTGCAGTCTCCCCTGAAATAAAGATCATCACTTTCATCATACTACATTATGAATATTTGTACTTGATGAATTACATCTTGTGCATTAGGTTTTTATGTTCCTAAAGTTCAAATGAGAAATAACTTGGATTCAATTATTTTCCCTGTAATTGTTAAAACTGTATTTTATGAAAGGCTGGCTGTATTCTCATGATAATAAATAAGCAAAAAAAAAAAAAAGTTATCAGTTTTATTTGTGAAAGATTGGTGCGGAAGTGCGACATCATCCGTGTAACAATTTTTGTAGCAGCCAAGGGTAACTTGTTAAAAAAAGGGTCCCTAAAAGTTGAATCATGAAACACATATTAGGCATAAAATTTATCAAGGACTGAATGAAATATACCCTGAAAATTCTTGTAGTCCAAACTTGCTCCATTTTCCATAAGGACAAAAGCTATCTCAGTTTTGTTAAAAACCGCAGCCTATATTCAAGAAATGCTGTTAGAATCAAGAAAATGGCACCTGCATAAACACACACACAGGCGTATATGTGTGTGTGTGTGTGTGTGTGGAGAGAGAGAGAGAGAGAGAGAGAGAGAGAGAACCAAATGCAAGAGTGATAATCCTTGTTTGTCACAGTAATTTGCATCCACTCCCTACAACAGATAAAAGTTCAGCACAAAATAGTGACATTGAAAACACACAATTTAAGCCTAGTGGGTTAAGGCTAGAAAAAATGTTTTAACTAGTCTAAAATTCAAAACTCATAGGTGCTATCAGCTTCTCAGGGCCCCAGGCCTGCTAGCAAAAAGGACTAAAGTTTGCCCAGTCCATGTGGACGCCAAGCATTCATGGGCCCAATGGATTTGCCGGCTGAAAAGTGACAGACAGATAGATATTAAGATTATTCCACAAAAGAAAAGGCACCGAGGTTAGAAATATGGAAGGTGTTCCATTATCCCATAATTGAGTCATTGTCATTCAAATGAAATATATACCTATTGACTATCTATGTTCTTTTTTTGTCCTTCAAATTAGATACAAAATTATGTTGGACTGGAATGTCAACCATTTGACCACAGGAATGTATATGTAAGAAAGTCTAAAAAAACAGTTGTTTAGCAATTATTAGAAATTATCTTCCTTACCTCACCAAGAAGCTTTTTGACAGCAAACAAGTCACCGTTCTTTATAGCTTCACGTAACCCCTACCAGCCAACAGACAATATTTTCAGGTATTTAAAACTGTCAACATAGGTTAACAAATGAACAAGGATGACATGGGTGATAACTGAACAAGTATTACATATGGTGAGAGATTTTTAACTACTATTGAATGATATAGATGAAAGCTAAATAAATAGATACAATGTATATATTTGGTTGCCAATATCTATTCTACAATGGCTTACACATGTACTTCAAGATAGCATACCTCTCCATTAACTTCATAATGCGCAAGTGGTCTTTCTGAGCCAGTGTTGGATGATTGTCCGGTACTGCAAAGTTATTGTATGTTACTTAAAAAATGAATTGAAATGCTCCTTTAAGTTCGGCTTTATTTGTTCAATTTTCCCTTTGAATTATCAATGTAACACAAACTAACTTCAAAAAAAAAAAAAAAAAAACTAAATGGCTTATAAAAAAGTTAATGGCCCATAAGAACTTTCAGACAACAGTGTAAAAGATTCCATGTTAGCTTTGAAGTTAAAATGTATTCACGTTTGTCCAAATGAACTTATCTTGGTCCCTTATGGAATTATGCCTGATGGCAAACCGAGGTCTGAGTATCTACCTGGACTTGCTAGATGAAGAAGCTCTACTCCTAGGTGCGGTTTCTACTTTCTTTGGAGCTGTGGATGTTGGGACAGGTTTAGGCTGCAAGGAAAAAAAAACAAAAGCTTATAAGAATATAAGGATAATAAGATACAGTAGAAGGTGAAATATAATGACCATCACTTGCCTGCACAGGTGGCGCATCATCATTTGATGCCACCTCACAAATGCATAAAGGCATTCCACATGTGCAATTTGGAGCACCACTTTGTATGGTATCAGAATTTGATGGTGAACTAATATCTAGCCTTGCAACTGCATCTGTCACAGAATTTGCTCCATTCACAGAAGCACCTCCATCGGATTTTCCAGGGCTACATAAAAAGGAATACATAGAATCAACAATCTGCTTTAGCATTAAATCTTTCTGTATGAATATAGAATAGTTTAATCAAGAAACAGGAAACCAAATATAATAAAAAAGAAAATATCTCAATGAAATAAATAAATATACTCCGAAATCTATAACATATAGTCTTTAAGCCATCATGTATGAGGTACAAATAGAAAACAAAATCTGTGCAATTTTGAGGTTTCCAACAACCAATACAGTACAGTAGTTACACAGATACATAACTAAGTTAACAAGTGTTATCTTACCGTACACTCATAGAATGACTAAACCCACCCATTTATTCATTAAACTTAATTTTACAAGGGATTATGTTGTATATTCAGACCCGGGCCAACAAGCAGCTCTATGTGGACATGCCAGCGACCCGCCGTCAGGAAACAAACCGGTAAAATGGGCCATCCATTTACCTATGTTTGGAGATCCACCATAACTAAATAACAATTCCACAACATCTGCATGCATGCCCCCCACGTTTACACCTGCAGTTTTCGTTATTTAAATTCATTTTTTTTCCTTGTAATTATGTTTCTTTTATTTAGTTGTTTTAGTCAGTTTCTATTTCCTAAAATTATGCTACGCGGGTTTGTTTTCAGTTCCTTTTCACTCTATGTAATTTGGAGATTGAATGAGAAAAAGGACAAAGTGAAATTACTTAGAATTTGTTTATCTCGTGTTCTTGAGATTTAAATTTCAATTGATATCCTAGCTTTGGCCAATTAGGAGGTGGTCTGTGGAATCCCGATTTGAATTGCATGGTGTTCTTCTGTATCGTAATTCAACTTTGAATTGCCCAATGGATATATTGAGTGGTGATTTCTGTATCTCGAATCCATTGGTTGCCTATCGTTACAATCAAATTCCATCCAACGTTAGAAACACCAAGTCTCTGGCTATCAGATTATAACTCCAAAAATAACATATTATGATTGGAAGAGAAAACAAGGTTTCTAGAAGATTTGGTTAGTGTACTCAGTTCCATTACTAAAAAAATCAGTGTAATAAAAGAAGCGATTAGCATTAAGAGCTAACGCTTAACAATATGTATCTTTAAAATGATCATGTAGCTCGTGGTGGATATAATATATGAGATTATGTAGCGTTCTAACATTAAATTGCAACTATCTATTGGTTGAAGACTTGAAGTCAAGATTATTGTGAATATAAGAAAAGGAAATAAGGATGTTACAAGTGTTGTCTAAAACACAAGCTGTTATAACAAAGACATATAAGGTATCAACATTTGGAAAAATCTATGCAATTTTTTTCCAGCAATAAAAACTATTTAACATACACTTGCATATCAAGAAGTCAATATAGCAAAAATGGAGCACAATGCCACAAACTGTAACACTCACCGAGATGCATCATTATAACAGTTTGCGCAGACTCTAACAGGTGAGTGAAGACCAAATTGAGGCAAAGCCTGAAAGAGCCCACGATATCAAATGTTTTTAAACGATTTTGCTTTTCTTAGAATGACTTGTTAACAAACTATCTTGCAGATGCGTGGATTTGCATAAAGAAGAGAGATAACATACCATTTGATCCGATGAATGTTCAGCGCACAAGGTTCGGCCACAATTTCGGCAATGATGCTACAAAATTAGAAAAATGCTAAGGCAAAATGACGATATCGCCAATACCATGCAGCCATTGCTAGTGTGAAAATAAGCAAAATTGTAAATTCCAAATGGAAAAGTTGAATTATTTTCAGGACCCATGAGCCCAAACGAGAATGTGTGACATCGTATTTTTAAATTTCATACAATTTCTAAACAATATGGCCTCTCAACAATCAAAAATATGAACTTGCAAAACTTATTAGTTATTAAAGATTTTATAAAGCCATGCTAGTGTCATAAAGCAGTTGCATCACAAATTAATTCTTCCAACTCATCACTTACTCTTGTCAAAGACTCCAACAAGCCCTTTAATTTTTATTTAAGTCCATAACCGAATCATCCTTTGACGCTTTTCAGCTAGTTAAGTAGCGATTCCAGTCATTTCATATGATTCTAATCAATCATCAACACTTGTTGATGTAATTCTCCTAATATCATAGTCATCAAGTAAATCAGTGCCTCTTAACTAAAATTCACATATTCTATTTTATCACATAAAAGGTAATATTAACAGATAGACAGAATTGTGAACTTATAATCCTAATTAGTACAATATATCTTATTAATCAATAAAAAAAACTACAAAAATAGATAAAGAAAACAATAAATTCGAGCAAAGATTGATAAGAAAAAAGAATACCCGACGTCTGAAGGCGTTGAAACTGCATTTACAGACATCGCATCGAGTTGATTCCTGGAACGGCGGAGGCTCCGATGACGACATGTTGACCTAAATCTTATGATTTTACCTCCGTTCCAGCAGATTATGAGGGAGGATTTACGATTTATGGGCAGATTTTCAAGCTTCCGAGTGAGATAGATGGATCAAGGATATTATTGTTATTACTAGTTTATCTCCGTAGGTATACGGGACGGACAAATCTAATATGAAGTGAGAAATGTGTGTACCGTAAAAAGAATAAGTTGGTTTTTCAGAAGAAAAAAAAATTTGTAAAGGATTAGCACTCGATAACTCATAAAACCTACTTCTAATTCTACGTGTACGCATATTGCTCGAGTGAAGTAGTAATACAACTTTGTCACGTCCTCAAGACGTTACAAAGTAACGATGTGAACATGGAAAAAAACAATCAAATTGGTATTAAATGATATGTCATGATGGTGGTGATGATGATGATGATGATAGGCGATTTTGATTTCTATAGTGAGCATACATGAAAGAATGACATACATGTTCAATCTTTATTATGGATATACAATCGATTGCATGGGTGACACCAAGATAAATAAAAAAGATCTAAGTGCTATCGTCTAAGAAGATTGTAAGATGGTAACTTTTCTTGTCTTCGGATTATTTTCTCTACTAATACATAATTTAAGTATCTATTTCAATAATCATTACATGTCAGTCGATTACAAAGTACATACATTAAAAACGATTTTTAAGGTGTGCATGGTGGGGTGATTAATTATCACTTATTAGATAGATATTTACATGGTGTCTAAGAATCATAGACTACATCTGACCGGTTTAACAACCTTTGTAATCAATGTTTCTAGCAACACCATTCAAAATAGAAAAAAAAAGTTAGATTTTTTACCAAACTAACTACATCTGTGAATATATATGTAGTTAGCGGGTTCTTATATGTAATAGTAGGTTCAAAAACATATATACTATTTTAACATGATTAGTGACTTGGGTGGACATGATTAATGAATTACCCGAGCACGTTATGTTTTTTTTTCCTGCATTAACAAAACCCACAAAAAATCATTTTTTTTTTCGTTTTTGTATAGTACTATGGTACTCGTTGGAAAAATAATAAAACACTTGTTAATTTGATGTATTTTTTTTATTAAAAAATGTTGTATATAAAAGTTATTAACATTTAAAAAATGAGAGGGTGGAGTGCATGTGCCTTGCACATGAGAGAGAAAAGGATTTGAAGGGAAATCAAGGGGGACGAAGGCCTCGCCTAGTGCCATGTGGTATAGATTTTCTCAAGATGTTGTCCCGGTTCATTGAAAGATGTGGTTCGGTTCTTAACCGAGCTAGTAACACTACGACTATGTGGTGATGGATCGAAGAGGTGGTGCGTGAGTGATCGGGTGATCATTATGAACATATGTGAAGGACAAAGGGATAAATTTTTTATCCGGTATCATTTTGAAATTTAACGGTAATAGAGTTACTTTGTTATAAGATAAATTGGTGGAAAAGTTAAAGATTACACGTAAGTTGTTTGTTAATGAACTAATAAGAGGGGATTAAGTGTGGAAAATAACCAAAATTTAACTTTTTCTTGGTTTTTAAATTATAAGAATATATGTGTTTGTGAATGTAAAATGAAAAAAAAAAAAAGCCTTCATCTAAACGCTACATAGATGGTGGTGGTGGGGAGTTCAACACGCCCACGAAACCCTCTACAGTTTGCCTCTTAGCGTCCAACTGCACCCCTATCGTTGTGTTGTTTTGTGCCCAGTGTGTCTACATGGTAGGGCTTAGCACTGTCCGCAACACATGGTCTAGTAACTACCCAAACCGATAGACAAAATTTAAGTCATAGAGTTTGGTTCAAATTATGAATCAGAAAATTCAATGAGTGCCCTAGTTGTTACCATGTCACCTTTAATTTATTGATTCTTAATGAGCCATCAACTATCATGTTTATGTTGTTCCTCTAACTATAACATATGTTAAATATATATAACCTCTATGCGTCTTTTCGGACTGAGAATCAATTAGATGAATATTACATGGATTGACTATTTTAAATTCATGTGTTTATTTTTCCACAAACTAACCAGTATAACAGCAGGGGCGAAGCTTGGTTCTCGAATCGGGGGAGGCCGAACTCAATTTTTTTCGATCGTTAGTGGCAAATTGGTGGGGGCCGGACTCAACCCGGACACAATTTACCTAAAAAAATTGCAAATTTCCAGTACTGCACCAAAAAACAGGGGGGGGGGGGGGGGGGGGGGGCAGGGCCACCCCTGGCCCTAAGAAACCTTCGTCCCTGAGTATAAGGAGTATGCTTAGTCACCCTAAGTTGTAGATTTATAGTTTCTAAGAGAAACTCTCTAAATTTTCATGTTGTACTCCAAATAGGATAACTCAATTCAAAAGACTAGTCTGGTAGATGAGGGAACTCAATTGGTCTATAAAACTCATACTTGTTGCTCATTCAATCGTTGTCAGACAAGTCTTATACCTTACAATAGTTTCAATCTGTAATATTCAACCATTTTAAGGGTCAATGTCATCGTTGGTCACGTCTAGCTCCATCCGCTCCAAGCCACCACTCCAAATTGGGTTATGATATCACTGTTACAATCGGTAGTGGCAAATCCGCGGGATTCAACCCCAACTCAATTTACCTACGAAAATTGCAAATTTTCACTACTGTGCTAAAAAACGAGGGGGCCAATGCCACCCTGGCCCTTTAAATCCTTCGCCTCTGCCCACTGGAAATTTTTCTTGAAGCTCTCATACTTTGCATTTTCAAATACATGCCCAAATGGGCAAGAGAAAAGGGGGGGGGGGGGGGGGGGGGGGGGGTTTCGGTGAGAGAAAGAAAACATAATTACTATGGTTGGAGTTTCTTTTCTTGGGTTTTCTTGGGGTGAAGACAAGGCATTGTTTGTTTCGTTTACGCGTTGTGTTTTATGAATTATGTGTAACTTATTGTGTCTTATACATCGTGCTTTACACTATGTGTCTTCCTGCATGTTTTCACCCGACATGTTTTGTCGTGACGCGCAAAATACTAGCTATTTCATATTATTTTCTTCTATATATTGTTAGTTACATGAATTTAGGATTCTTTTGTTTATTCTTAGAATAGCAGATTATTGTATTTTTTTTCAACTAGTAATATATTTATGTTTTATTTTTTTTTAAATAGTGGATTAAAAAAATGAAAAAATAATAATATTTAGATAAGCATTTAAGATGCGTTACAGGGGCTTGAACCATTACACCATTTTTTGCAGTGATAACGTGGTTGACACATAAAGCCACTAAGAGTCTTGAGCCATTACACATGGTCTAATAGACTTAAAGTTAACTTACATTGATTTTAAAACAAATCAATAAGTGGAATACCGATTATCTTGACAAATTTAAAAAATAGCCGTTAGGAATTATTAGGAACTTAGGACTAGAATTTCAATTAGGTAACAAACAAATCAAACATGGGTAGGGTTGGATCCAATTGACAAAGCCATTTGAATTAAGTTATTGTTTCCCCTGAGGTCAAGGGTTCGAGCCCCACCAAAGGCGGATTTAGTATAATTTAATCCGTTAAAAAACAAAAACATGTTAAACAACATTGTGCATTATGAATTTTGTAGAACATAAACTGTTTGTTTTATTGATCATCAATACTTGCAATACAGTACATTTTGAACAGCATAAAACTAAAAATGTACATATATTTATAATTTGAGTCATTGTTTCATCTAAACAACTCTACAATCTAAACACCGGTAGGCAACCTTAGCAGCCAAATCATGCCAGGGCCAAAAAATATTAACCAATGAATACAAAACTTAAAAGATACTTACAGATTCCACAACTTATGCCTCTTCATCAGATTGCTTTCTTCTCTTCAGTTCTGGTTCACTAGACTGCAAGCTGATGGAAATTTCTTCCGACCTGTTTCTCAACGACGGGTGAATCTGCAAATTTGAGTTTTCATAGGTCCCGGTTTGATGTGAAGGAGAGCTTGACATGAATTGATGTTCGATGTTAGGTGCTGCTGATTCAATACCACTTTCGACATGGAACTCTAGAGGCGCAATTTGGTCATTTAGATTAAATGGTAACCGATTCTCTTCTGTTCTTTCTGCTGGTATACACTTGTAAGAAGATGATTCACCATTTGGATAATTAACTCCTGCTGATGCATTCTTTTGTTCTTGCAGTGCACCTAAGTTAGGGGAACAAGGATAAAGAATCAGTTAATAATAATAAATTTGTTTTAAAAAAATGGTGCAAACTGCATAAAAAGTATAAACCTTGAAGACCCTCTTTGTTTGTGATTAAATCAAGTTCAAGAACATCCAAAAGACGACCAAGATCCACTGCACTAGTCCAGTTCACTGGAGGTTGACCATCTTTGAGTTTTAGTCGACCTCGATTAGCTGTCCCACCCCAAATGATTCCAATAGGCCTTGGTTTTTCACCGTTTTGTCCTGTTAAAATAATCAGACTTCCACTATCGCCTTCAAGATCGAAAGTTTTTTGGTTCTCACCGATTACCAAAAAGTCGGTAAGGAAGCAAATTCCTTTTCCATCATTGTATTCTAAGGCATAGGCCATTATGGTTCCTGTGGTCAACCCAGAACTTCTTCCAACTTTTGCTACTTGTTGACCAACTACGCTGCCGACCCTTGACTGCAAATCTATGACCTTGACTTCACCTATTTCACCAATGCCTCTAACCAATGTCGTCACATTTGATATATTAAAGTCTTCTGCAAATGGGATGAATGCCCCATCTGCTCGGACAAACGTCTCTGCATAATACGTGCAATATCTAATTCTTAGTTTCGTAAAAGTTTAAGCTAAAGGGGGTGTTAGGATGTGTGTTTTAAAGTGTATTATTATTTATTGTGAGTTGAGAATCAGAACCAGATAAACAGCTTCTTAAGGTTAGTTATCAGAACCAGATAAGCAGCTTCTTAAGGTTAGGATAGTTAGGTAATTCACAATTATCTTGAAAAATCAGTTTGCTTATATCTGACTATTTTGACATACATATTTATAAAATCGTAATCATGCCAAACACTACAGAGATTATTTCAATGCACATCCAAACAAATCATATAATTACCCGTACTCATCACTACAGATTTTACTTATGCAAATTATATTACTGATATTGGTCGAAAAGTTTTATCATTACTAAAGGATGCATTTGACTAATGGTCAGTTAGTCGCTATGTATTTGGTCAAATGTTGTGGACGCAAATGTTTCAAATCAACCCAAAGGTCCAACCCAACCCATTTTGACACATCCCAACCCACCCCACCAGTCCCTATCTCCACCTCTAGCATATCGCTTAAAATAGATTATTTAGAGCACATATTACCTGGATTGGTACCAGCAAATATGCCATACCAAAGATCATCTGTAATAAATGAGGTTGCCCTCTCAACAGCACCAAGATACACCCCAGGTCCAAGGCTTGGTGGCATAGGATGGAACATTTTCTGGTTTGGATAATCCAAGTCAACAGCAACGTGTCTATTTGTGAGGAATCCAACCTGCCGGCTTCCTGTTCGGCTTTTTACAATGGCACCCATGGTACCGCATGTTCTTCGGTTTGCAACCTACAGATGCAACAAGTCACTAGTTTGTTTTCGGATACTAAGAGCCTAAAATATGGATGAGCATTAGCTTTGAACCTATTTTAACTCGCACAACATACAATAATGGGAGATATCAAAAGAGTATCCAATTTGTACAGATCACAAAGTAATTTGTTGTGAGGAAATGTGCTAATGCCACATCACGTACCCAAATAGGGGTAAAACCCTATTTTATAAATACATAAATGCAGTATATCTAACACTCCTCAATTAGAGCAAAGATGTTAATCATGCACAACTTGGTACAATGAAAATCAATTTTTGCTTTCCTCAACGGCTTCATGAGCTGGTATCAGTTGGATTGTTGAAAGCTTGATTCTTGGCTATATGAATGGTTGACTCGCTGTCATAATAGAGCCTCACCAAATCATTTGTGACTACATGCCGTTCCAAACCAGACCCATTGCCATCCTAGGTTGTCCCATGTATACCTCCTCCTCAAGGACACCATCATTCTTGACGTCTAACTAATGGAGGCATGGAATAGACAATGATTGATGACAACTAAGGTCCCTTTACTTTGATCTCAAAAAACCAACAAGTCTGTTTATTCTGACCCCAATTAACTAGAAATTATAATCATAATTAGTTTTGTCAAAAACTTAGCAACAACGTTAAAATGAACAACAAATCAAAGCCAGTGTCCAGAAATAGCAATGCTATATTAATGATGCAATTTGACACTATAAGCTCTAAATGGCGAACCATCACATGAGAGCTTGTTCTGTGCATTGAATAACTAAACATGTCGTCCTAAAACGGTGATACAGGGTTTACTCAACAAAATGGGATACATGGATGGTTAGATAGGGAAACACACACAAATCAGATATCTGCATTGATGTATTAAAATTAACACCCTGCAAGACAACATTATAATCATACAAAACAGACTTGAAACTACCTGCGAACCAGAACCAATGACTGGATCACATCCACGTAAGCCATCAACAAGCTCTGTGTAAAATTCTTCCTTTGGAGTTGCTGCGGGTGCACCATAATATGAGAATTCCACCACATCAACTTCACACCACACACCCCCGGGTCCTGTAAAACCTATTCAGTTAGTTCATATAAACCAATATCAAATTATCAAAGTATCCTTAACCTCTTTAAACTAATTAACTGGTATATCTAATGTTGATTGTCATTCCTCGCATCCTAATAATCACTTTGGAAGCACACATTCAAACACCCCTTCAGTCCAAAATTATTATTACCAATTTAACTGTACACTTGAAGGCTTACTCAATATGTAAGCTAATATGAACCACAAACTTTGGCGCATTATAAAATATTAACATTTAACAGTATCATGAGAGTAACTATCTTATTCTTTTGTTGTCTAGTTTTTAGGCTTATAATGTGAAATTACCTGACTGTCCCTGTTCCCTAACTTTATCAACTGATTATCTGATTTTGATGTTTCAGGTTGATATTTTATGAAAGTGCACATCCAAACACCATTGCTCAAAATGATCATTACAAAAAGTGTACAGTAAGGGTATGGAGCCAATTATGACTGGTTGTTATTAGTAAAGCATGACTTCCCAGCCTATCTTTTGTAGCACGAGTTTTGGTATTGTAATTCAAGGATTTACACTTGCACAACCACGAAGATACCATTTTTTTTATTTTTCATTTCTTAAAACTGACATTGGGACAACAAACAAACAAACGTACCCAGTAATATCCCACTCATAGCAAAAGCTACTCATATGTCTGTAGAGAGAGGGCCAAGGGCAAAAAACCCCTTCTTTACATGTAAAGTGTGGTACACCAGGTACCACAAAGTGTGGCTTAGGGAATCAAAACCAACAACCAGACAAAGAGTATTAATAGTAGTAACTACCAAAAACATAAAGTGATGAGAGAACTATGTTAGCAATGATTGGGACATTAAACAAATAACTGAAATTGCGCAAAGAGTTAGAAACCTCAAGAGCACATGGCACAAAATCGCAATGGCTGAGCCACTCTCTGTGAACCTTACGAGCAACAAAGACAAGAATGGCAGGTATATCAGTGAGCAAACCCCCTCGAATCCTGAACCCAATTGCTGTTGCAAGACTAACTTGATTCAAATTTTTACTATGAAAAGCCCTAATCGTCATGAGTTCAAGCAACGTAATAGCTCTTTCTCCGGTTGGCAATCGACCAATCCGTAACTGGCAAAACCCCTTTTAAAAGATTGTCAAAATAATTAGCTCTATCTTCAGCAGCATCATGCAGTCTGCAAGAAGTTGGCCATGAGAAGTACGCTGCATTGGTGTCAGAGACTTGACCCGCTGATGTGTTGCCAGCAAAGACTCTAGTTGTTGAGTTTCAGAGTGGTTGCAGCCTGTTTGTTCCATGTCCAAAACCGATTCCTCAGATGCTGCTGTAGATCCCGCCAGATGATGATATTGAGACCCTAGATCCATCACACAAATCCAACTTGAAAGAAATCAAAAGTCAACTTGTACAAGTCCCATAATACCCAATTTTAATAGATTAATAAAGCTAACCATATTCACTCACCTGCTCTTTGTTTTTCATTCACAATAAGAAGCTATGTGATCGATAGTAGTAGATTTCAATAGTCTTCTTAGCTGCAAATTACTCAGCCTGTATCTCAAGAAAAAACATAAAATCCACCCACATATGCAGGGAATTAGCATAATCAGCTTTCTTATTCCAACTTCTCTTAGGCTTTTTTTTAGAAAACAAATCTTATTATTTTAACTTTAAATAAGCAGAAACCTATATTCACAACTTTTTCAATGACCCACAAAATAAGCTACTCTATACCCAAATAAGCAGCAAATCAAAAACATATTAACATAATAAGTTTTATAGCACATTCATACCAAATTTTCCAAAACCTGCTTATTTTGGCAATAAATGTAACCAAAGATGGGCCATATGTGGCTTATATGGAAAAGTTTAAAAAATTAGACCGAAATTTTATTCCTAGTTGTCTTGGTTTTAAAAAGCGCGCTCTTAAGCGCAAAGCGCATCTAGGCGCAAACTCGTGCGCCTTATGTAACACTAGGCGAGCAGTGTACGAAAAGCGCAAAAAGCGCACGAAAAGTGCAAGAAAAAAGCCCCCGAGGCGCGCGCTTTTCGTACACATGATGTTTTTGTGCTTGAAATTGTTATACATGTAGCTAAAAAGGTTGTACATTTGAGTTAAATCATATATATACCTTATTTGTATCTATATTTTGAGTAAATATAAAAAAATTACATAAGCGTCTTGCGCCTCGCGTACGAAAAGCCCACCGCTTTTGCGCCTCGCGTACGAAAAGCCCACCGCTTTTGCGCCTCGATTTTAGACCTCGTCGCTATTGTGCGCTTCGCGCTTTTTAAAACCATGTTAGTTGTATAGGATCAAGTTAGGATTCTTTCGACCAGTATGCGCGCGCAAAGGGTGGGCTAACGCATAAAGATAGATTTCCAGTGTACCATCCCCTTTACCCAAAAAAAAAAATGTAACCAAGACATAACTATCTCCAAAACCAGAAATTCTTACAGCAATTTCCTTCCGGCCTTCACGCATCTAGTTATTTTGAACCTAAACAAACACAAATCAAGAACAACAATCACATTTAGCCAAATACACAAAACCAATTGCTGCAAAAATGTGTAACAAACACCCCAACCAAGCTAGGGCCACCATTGCAAACCCAAACAACCACCCTATTACTCCATCACAACACAAATTCAAGCATCTAAAAACCATTAATCAACTTAATTCTCACCAAAATCCAAATCACAAAAACCTAAACCACTTGCAACATAATCAAAACAACAAATGCAGTCAAATCCCTAAACTAACAAATCTACGCAGACATTGCGCACGATCAACAAATTAGCACAAAACGACATTAAAATCGAGCATCAAGCACAAATTCAAGCATCAAAACCAAAAAAAAAATAACTTTAAGACACATAACTACACAATGAAATTTTGTACTTTTTTTAAAAAAAATAATTAAAATTAGGTGGCCAGGCTACTTCATTTCTACTTCTTAGTACATTACTTTTTTTTAATAAAAAAAAGTTTGTGTTAATCTCGTCGTCTCGGACCTGTTATGCCGGCTCTAATTCCTATCCAAATTCAAATCACTTGCAACATGATCAACAAAATAAATGCAGTGAAAGCCCTAAATCTACACAAACATTGCAGGCATTACACAAACTAACACCAACACGATCAACAAATCAGCAGAAACCGTTACCAAAATCAAGCAACAGTGACACATGAGCTGTGATAACTAGTCAATTACGTATACGACACAAATAATTACCTCTCAACAAACGAAATATTTACAAAAAAATATAAAAAAAATGTTGAAACGGATCGGAAAAGAGTCGCCGGAGGACGGCGGAATAACTCCGGCGGAACAGTTGCCGGAGTACGGCGGCGTACGGTGGTGGGGAGAGGAAAGCTATATATGGAAAGGGGTTTTCTATATGTGGAAATAATCACTGATTCATAAAATCAAAGATAAAAGGGCTTTTGTTTTTACAATATTATTATTATTTATTATTATTATTATTATTAGATGATGAAAAAGTGTGCATCATTTTATTTTATTATTATAAAAGGGAATTTATTTATTTATTTATTTTATTTTATTTTATGAATATTGGATCATATCATCCAAATCCAATCATTGATTTTTGACCGCCTGTTCACCTTTTTATCTAATTATATATTTTACTTTTTTTATGCTTTATTTTTTCGAAAAGAACAAATAAAGTATTGAGGTGCAAATTTGGTCCTTGAATTATTTACATGATTTTGATAGAGAGTATGTATGTTGATATGAGAATTTACTATTATCGAGTGCGAGTTGAAATGCAACATAGGAAAAGGACTTAAGTGAATGTGCGTGAGTGGTGTAGGCATCGGAAAAGGATTTTAGTGAATGTGCGTGAGTTGTGCAGCGTGTGAAAGATGTTTAGACCATATGGAGCGCTAATGAGTGTATATGAATGAGATCATGATATATGGTGTGACAAAGATGTTGAAGAATCTGTTTGATGGCACTGATGGTTGTGTTAGGGTATTCGATGTAATGATGAGAGACGGAAAAGATTTTGAATATGATAATCCAACATGTTATGGTAGTCAAAGAATATTTTTCGTTTGTAATATAATGATTCTGACCATGAGAAACAATTTAATTTGCTACTAAAGTTTAAATAGCACAAAGTACTTAATTGAAAAAACATAAGTAAAACTGGTAAAATCAAAACTCAATATAAAAGTCCATAATATTCTTTGGGAATTTAGTTAAGATAATTAAGTGTAAATACTCATATGAAATCTTTGATAAGCTCAGATTTTCGAATCTTGCAAATGATTTTAGTTTGTGTTATAAAATTCTAAAAACTTTATTATTATGTTCATTGAAATATGTTAGGGGCTTAGTTATCAACATTGAGAACATAAGGGGTAAAAGGTGTAGCTTTTTATAATTATAAAAATATCTATATCACTACACCATTATTGGTTAGACAAAAGTTTGAGCTTAGATATTTCTTTTCAACCATTTTGTAATGTGTTATTTTTTTTTTAACGGAATTTTGTAATGTGTTATTAGTATTTTCTAACGTGGTGCCCTCAATTTCGTTGATATCTCTCATTTGGATCGATTTGTCATAACGTATCATTTGGACCATTATTAAGATAATCATTTGGTCTCCATTATTATTTATTTTTCCTCAAGGTTTGTGTTTAGATTGTATTTCAACTAAACTATTAAAATTCTAAAAATGTAAGAGTGTCTTTCATCTAATCGATGGTTAAATGTTAATAGTATCAAAATGGCGTTTGATTTCAGGATATGACTATATTTCCTACTTGTGAGGTTCTTGAATGCCCAAAATTGAAATATGAGTTCTAAGAGATGACATGTTACTTTGAAAAATGAAGAAAACAGGCAATGAACTGAATTCTCTTTCATTTAAACAAAGAAATTTAACACAACTTTCATATGAAAAAGAATTCAATTTGCTCAGTCGCTGCTGTAGTGTGGCAGTTGGTGAGTCAGTGGGTGCAGGGTGCCTCAGATTTTTGCTTTTTCTAGTTCGGGATTTGGCTCAGATTCATAACTTTGTCGGGCTTGGGGAACGAGAGAAGGAAGCCTTCCATGGGACTGTATATATTTTTTGTTGAAGATCATGGAGACGAGAAATGATAAAATCTTCTCAAATAAGGAGATCAAGATAGAAAGTATTATTGAAGATGTTAAGTCGTTCGATTATTGTGGTACAAAAAACCGTTCCAAAGATAGTTCCATTCGATGGTCAAATTGGTGTAGTTTTGATTTAATGTAGTTTCTTTTTTATGTTGCATGCCCTTGCGGCTTGTTTGGGGGGGGGGGGGGGGGGGTGGGGTGTTGGTTGGTTGGTTAGTGTTTTGGTTTTGAATAAAGTTTACCGTTTGAAAAAAAAAAATCAAGAGAATATTTATCTTATACTTCAACACCACCCTTGCTACATCATCGTCGTCAGGGCGGATTCACAGCTGTGGTAGGGTGGGCATGTGCCCACCGTCCATTTAAGCGCTCAAGCCATGTATTTTGGCTGCCCGGAATTTTTTTTTTTTTGTAGGTTTTAAAGCTCAACGTACCATATTTTAGTAATAAAACTTTGGAAGGAAGTGTAAAAACAATATACTTAAACATTTGTGGTAGATGAAGCGACTGGGATTGTGAATTGCAGGTTAAGGTTAGGTTAATGTGATGAAGAAGAGGAACCAGAAGAATACTATTATTTTATATTAAAAATGGCTTCATATGTAACTAATACTATATTACAATACCCATAGTAAATATACTAAAGTCAAGCTCACTGACACACTTGTACCCTCTTTAATTAGTTTTTTCTACTTTTCACAATATATTAAGTTTTCTAACATGATTAGAGTATTCACAGTAGCTCCCTCATTTTACGTGAGAGTATGTTCCCAAAATTATATGGGGCGGGTGTGAGTGGTTGTGAGTGAAGAAAAATGGGGAATCTACTGTTGATCGTATAATTGGGGTTACTTGGGAATCTTTTGGGAAAACTGGAAGGGTGTATTTATTTTTTTTAGCATTTGTTGAAAGTAGTTGTGAGTGGAGGAGAGAGAAACTGTAATGATTTTTAGTGTAATATGTGGTTGTGATTGGTTGTGAGGGAATGGGGAATGGAGAAGCTACTGTGAATGCTCTTAGTACTTTATTTACTTTTGGCCATATTAATTTTACATAATTTATCCTAAAAAAATTTCTATCCATTATTGACGTTTAGGTTTATGAATTTATTTATTTCAGCTTCTCTAAAGTTTTCTATAATGTTTTAACAAAATATATATAATGAAGGAATGATTATATAGTTTAAGTACATAAAATAAAATGTTTAAAAGAAGCTATTGTTTAGATTGGTAGACATGTAATGATGGTCATCAATAGTTTGTCGACCCGTATTGTGCCCCCCCCGTACAAAAAAGTTCTGTATCCGCCACTGATCATCGTCACCCCACTATAGTTGTCGTTGTCAACGTCATCACCGCAATAAACACGTAAAAGTATGTTAAATTTTATTATATGTATTACTAGTGATTTAATTAGTTTCTCTCTCTTATTATTGTATAAATCATGAAAAAGATTTTAAAATGTTTGGATATGCGATTTCTTATCTTCAAGCCTTTTCGGCACCTTCCTCTTGTCTCTGATATCTCAATCAATAGTTGTCACTTTCCCTAAAAGAAAAACATACAAATATGTCACAAGTGTACACACAAACAAATCCCGACTCTATATTAAAACTAAGTTATAAAAATCGCTTTTTCAAATACTTAAAGCATATGAGCTTTTGATTAAATTAAACTCACTACAAAGGAAACAAGTCTAATACATTCAATAATTAAGTGTTCAAAGTTTCTTAAGGGTATTTTAAATTCTAATGTTTTACAACGTCAAAAACAATTTATGGAAAACATTAGGTTTTAATATTTTAGTTTTTTCTCAATACATTAAGTACATATAAAATAAAAAAAAAATATTTTAAAAAAATGCTAAAGTTTCATTTATAATCTAAAGATCCCTCGTCTATATCCTAGTTTACTTGTACTGTGTGAACGATTATATGATAAGCATATTTTTGTTTTCTCGTGGGTATAATATAAATGTAGAATTACTATGGCGGGAAGAGGGCATGGTCGAGGAAACATTAACATGACTCAAGCGGAATTCAACGCACTAATCAACGACAGGGTGGTTGACACCCTAGCAGCTTTTCAAGCTAGTAACAACTCTTTCGACCTAGTCTATCTCCTTCTAAACTCTCGCTATTACCTCTCTATCTCACTCGTATTCTCTATTTCTTGTACTTAGGTCAACCCTTCATCACCCACACCGTTTGCACCTACAAATCATTTATGGATTGCAAGCCCCACAACTTTGGTGGATCTGAATGGGCAGTCAGACTGCTTAGGTGGTTCGAAAAGGTTGAGTCTTGTTTCACTATGTGTAACTGCCCGCATGTCACACCCCGCCTACAGCGGAATTCACGGGATGCGGCGTTCATGGTGAATCATAGTGATTGAATATAGTAAATGACATTCTAAATAATTTCATTACTAGTAACAATTTATTACAACTCGAAATTTGTCTTTTACAAATCTAATTTATTTAAATATAGATAATCCCTAATGGGGAGTCAAACCCAAATAAATCTATCCATACAAACCATGGTTTACCCTAAACTAATGGTTATACAACAAGTGACTATCAAGTGCGTTGAAATGAATACTCATGTAATATAATATAATATAGACAAAATTACACTTTGTGTCCTTAATGTATCACTGAAATTATGAAACGTGTCCTTTATTATTATTTTTTTGCATTTTATGTCCAAAATCCGGTTTTTTGTTGCATTTTATGTCCTTTCTGACTAACTGGGTAGAAATCTCAGTTAACCTCAAAATAACCAGGGGTATTATTGTCCATTCACATCCCTTTGCTATAAAACCCCTCTTTTAACTCCTGGTAACATCATAACTCTCACACACAACTTCTTCCCAAATTCCAAAAACCTAAAATCCCAAATCAATACAAAAAAAAATCACGACACTGAACCACCCACCTCTCCATCTCGATCTCACCACCTGTTTTTGTAGCTCCATCGTATTTGTGTGCATCTTCTGTAATATATAAGACATTGAGTCAAATATAGACATCTGTTTTTAGGAAACGATAGCTGAAACAATAGCTTATGGGTGCATATTTGAGGTTTCTAATAAGCTGAAGCACATATCATTACCGACACATATAGACGACTGTTTTTAGGAAACGATAGCTGAAAATCATATAAAAGAATACTTACCTCCTTCTTCAGCAATGTCAGAAGTCCACAAGGTGAGATTGTCCCTTAAAAGTTGCATAATTAGTGTGCTGTCTTTGTATGACTCTTCATTCAGAGTATCAAGCTCTGAAATTGCTTCATCGAAAGCCTGTTTGGCCAGGTGGCAGGCCCTAATAAAGATAAAGCACAGATTAACTGATATTTAAAAACTCAAGCAAATTTAAACTGAAATTTATATGAAGAGCAAACCTTTCAGCTGAATTCAAAATTTCATATTAAACGCTGAGAAATTTAAAGCCAGTCCCAATCGAATTGGGTGTGTAGGAGCCAATTCAGCTTCTGCTGTACTTGTTGTTTGCCTGAAAGTAAGAGAAGAATCTGACATGATGACAAGTGTACACTAGCAAATAATCACTTAATAAAAGATTCTTATGAAAAAAACAATACAATTTACAGAGTTCAAAATGAAAACACATCAACAGTCTTTAAAGCTACTTATGGAGCTTAATCTCTCTGACATATAATCAACCCCTTAATGAAAATGCAGGAGCTCATCTTTCCCACATCCTCATTAAGTGCCAAACAACTGAATTTGTAAAGATTACCCAATATATGGTTGAGTCGACAAAAGAAACTGTGATCTTACTATTATTATTATTATTATTATTATTTATTTGGGATTTTAGGTTTTTGAATTGGGGAAGAAGTTGTGTGTGTTTAAAAGAGGGGTTTTATAGCAAAGAGACGTGAATGGACAATAATACCCCTGGTTGCATTGAGGTTAACTGAGATTTCTAACCCAGTTAGTCAGAAAGGACATAAAATGCAACAAAAAACTGGATTTTGGACATAAAATGCAAAAAAAAAAAAATATTAAAGGACACGTTTCATAATTTCAGTAATACATTAAGGACACAAAGTGTAATTTTGTCTATAATATAATATAATATAATACGGCTCCAAAATATGATTTGTTGATTATCATGCATTTCCCCGAAATCGTAAAAGCAAGTAAAAGGGGCTACGAGAACTCACCTGTGAGTGGTGTGAAGAATTTTAGTAAATGTGAATCTTCAACTTGGATCCTAACACGGATTATTTTCATAAGTGTAAATTAATTTCACCCTTTCATCCAAGTGTGTTGGTTTTCGTAGTGATTTCTATTCTAATGAGTTTTCCAAATAAATATTTTATGCATACACCATAATATCTTGCCAAATTGGGTTTTACCTAAGTTACAAAATTAATTTATTAAGTATTCTATGAAGTGCAAGTTTATCCAACATATACACTATTTTGTGATATTGATTTTTCCCACAACCAATTCCCATATGGATTAGTTCCTCATAATAGCAATTTTCCCACTTATAGGCCTCCAAATCTTTGTTTAGTACAAAATTTTATCAAAGTCCTTAATGTTTTAATCCGTAAACCATAATGGTGTTGAAAGACTAGAATGCCCTTGGTCTATATTTGATTGATTCGGCCTGTTTGAGTCACTTTCAAAGCACGTTTTCGTCTATCAAACATTTTTATAAAACCTAAAAAATTCTACAAGTTGTTTCCTCTGATCCAGGCTTTTCAAAAAGTTATATATCCTCTAAAAACTATTTTCCTATGATTTTATACAAATATTTCCGCACAGTGCTGTCATTTTTGAAAAAAAAAAAATATGAAAATAGCTTTTATTTAAGGTTTTAAAACACTGGATCAAGTTGTACATTCTTAAAAAACTTATTGTGCACATCTTAAGCTATTTTTACATGAAAAATCAAGTCATATGGTTAACGGTTAGCAACTTATGGCTTCTAAAAGACAATACATTTTCAGGACAGATTATATACCTGTACTTGCAGACTGTTTTTGGAGTGTCGAAACATATCGAAAATTATGAAATTTGGTAGTTATGTGTATTGTGTAATACTCAGAGTACTATATCATAGACTCAAAACTTGTCCAAAAAGCTCTATTTTTGACCAAGTTATGTCCTGTTAAAGTCACTGAGATTTTCTGACAGCACTGTTTGTTCATTTACTAGCATATTTTCATGTACAATCTTAATTCTAACCATGTTTTAAGTATAAAGAGGACACGAGTCAGAGCATATATCATAAATAAATTTAAACACACATAATGTATCATGATCTTGGGTTTTTTTAGACTGTTTTCATATGATAATTCCTTAACGAGTCAGCTTGGCCTTTGTCCTATCTTTCATTGATTTTAAACTAGGCCATCACTTGTATGATTATGTAGGTATCTAAACATGATGACAATATTATTTGTTAAGTATATATTACCTTGAAATGGTCGAGAATGCTCCGTGCGGTGACGAATAAACCAGGCTTCCAACCTTGCTTGCTAGTTACAGATTTCTTTAGGTTAGTGATATGTTTCGAGTGTCTTAATGAGAGTATGATATAGAGTTGTGCCTTAGCTTCTTAGGGGCTGATTAAAGGTTGAAATATAAGCTATGAGATGGTGAGTTAGTGCCATAGTGATTGGTTGCGAGGCCGGGGCAGGTGGTGTCATGACAGCTTCACAACAGAGTGCTTCGGGTAGGTGTTTTGGGCTTGGGTAAAGGATCACAAAGGATCCAATGGTTGTGGTTAGTGGTGAGGGGGTGTGAGTGTTATGGTGCAGATTTATGGCTCCTTATATAGCCATATTTACAGCTAATAAGACACTAGTTACTCATCCTTCTAAGTACTAGTTAGTTGCTACATTGTAGGTGTCAAATCAATTAGTTGTAACTTAACACTAAATCTTTCAGATATTAACATGTGTTTTGAGGATGTGATGAGGGTGCATCCACATCTCATATGGGGTTAATATGTGGTGATGGGTTAGTGTTAAATGTTGAGTCCTAAGATGCTAATTACTAGGGTAATCATGTCCTAGATTTACTGGTTGTGAGTTGATACTTAGTGAGATTAATTTTATGTGGTTACTTCTAAATCACTCATTTGCCATGGTTCATGGCTGGCCTAGTACCTCTCTTAGCACCATATCACTTCACTTCATTAATTGATCAAGTATTATGTGTGTTGGCTGAATTTGAGTTGTCCATGTGGCCCTTTTATGTGCCTTTCATTTGTTAATTAGTTTCACATTTCCCTTGAAAGGTTTGATTTGGGTTGTCCTAGTTTGTTAGGATCTTGCACTTATCCTAGGATTTCGTTAACTTCTTGATGTTGCTTAGTGGAACTTTGTTGGTTTAAAACCCGTATGTACACGTGGGTAGTAAGTGTTATTTAACGACATTTGCATGAAATTATATACATATCACTCATCCATGAATGTATATAATGACTCTTGTGTTCATGCTTTATATGGCCACATATGTATTAATTTATGCTAGACTCATGAGATTATTACATAAAAAAAATTGTTTACTTTCTTGTTTTGAACAAGAATACGGGAACACATGTTGTACACATAATATAACTAATTTATAAAATAGGGACTTGATTTTCTAGGTGTCACACCGCAAGCTGATCTGGTTAAGTTCGCCACTGGTACTCTTGAGGATGCGGCATTAATATGGTGGAATGCCGAAGTGCAAATGTTAGGGGTAGACGTGGCTAACGCTACACCCCGGGCTGACTTTAAAGAGTTAATGAAGGAGGAATATTGTCCTCGGGATGAAATTCAACAGTTAGAGACTGAGTACTTCATCTTGAATATGGTGGGGGGTCGGAAATCGAAAAGTACACTGCTAGATCGGATGAGTTGGCTACTATGTGTCCTAATCAGTCCAATCCTCCTTACAAACGGATTGAGCTATACATTAAGGGTTTGGTGCCTCAGATCAAAGGTGTGGTCAATGTTGCTAACCTGAATAACATCTAGCAGATTATCCATTTGGCTCATCAGCTGATGGATCAGAAGGTGGAAGAGGGACTCTTACCCCCTTGTGGTGCTTCATCTTCTAGTACTAGTGATAACAAGAGGAAGTGGGAAAATGCATCTGGCAAGTTCTCGGGCAACAACAACAACCAGAAGCAGCAGGATAAGAGGCCTGATAATGGCGGCAACAGCAGCAACTGCGACAAGAATCAAGGCGGTTATCAAGGCATCGCCCTAAGTGCACTAGGTGTAACATTCATCATTCTGGGTCATGTAACAAGATTAAGTGTGACCGCTGTGGTAAGAATGGGGCACATGGCTAAAGATTGTAGGGTCAATCTTTAGGGGAATCAGCCTGCATCGCAGCAGGGACAGCAGCAGAAGAATGGTAAGGGATGTTAGTAGTGTGGGGAGTGAGAATCACTTTAAGAGGATTGCCCATATTGATTGGGAAAGGTAATACTAACAACAATAATGGGGGAAACAACAACAACATGGAAACAACAACAATAATACCACCAACACTGGGAACAACAATGGAGCTCGGGGAAGAGCATTTGTGATTGGCTCAAAAGAAGCCAGAAATGACAACAATATCATGACAGGTGCGTGTTCCTTAAATGGCAACCTTGCTTCTGTTTTATATAATAATGGTGCGGACTTTAGTTTTGTGTCATTAAACATAGCAAAACTCCTAGGGATAGCCCCTACTCTTCTTGAACCCCCACACTCTGTAGAGCTAGCTGATGGTAAGCCTATTAAGGCGACCATGTTCATCGCTATTGTAAACTCTATCTGGATGGTCATTTGTTTGACATCGATCTTATACCTACCACTCTGGGAAGCTCTGACATTATAGTTGGCATGGACTGGTTATCCAAGCATCGGGCTAAAATTCTCTGTCAAGAGAAGATTGTTCACATCCCTCTCCCTGGTAGAGAACTCTTATCCATTCTTGGTGATCATGGGGTTCCATGGTGGGCATCATCTCATTCTTGAAAAGCCCAGAAGTGCACTCGAAAAGGCTATCCAACCATCTTGGCTAATATCAACAACATATTGTTCCCTAGACTGACCACTAACCTGATACTTGGTACCACCATTCACTTGACCCTGCAATGTGCTGCTTCAGACTTGACTTGATTTCTTCCAAGATGTTAGTTGTCCTAGGAGTCAGTGGCCCCCTACAGTTCTTTGACAGTTGATGACACTCATAATTCTCTTCATTAAGTATTCCTCAAATATTCCAAGCATGATATAATTGGTTTGTCTCTCCCATCAACTGTCTTTGAGTTCAGAGATTCACACATATTGTTGAGTAGCACATCAGAACAGTGCTCTACCTACAAATCAATAAACCAATATTGTTACCAAACTACTAAACCACATATTACTAAACCAATAAACCAATGTTGTTACCTACCTGTGAAATGGGACCTGCTCCAATGTTGTGGTGGTATGCTTGCCAACCATTTTGTAAGCTGAAGATTAAATTTCTTGAATTCTTGCATTTTTGCTTTAAAGTAAGGAACTAAACAATAGAAGATAAGTTGTTAATGTTAAGGTAAACAAGTAAACATAAGGACTATCTAAAAATGAAGTATTTGTAACTTGTAGTTGCTGTTGCACAATTCCACATACAATCTTTGAATCCCTTCCTCTTCTTTGAATCCCTTCCCTCTCCATTTAAGCTTAATATTTTGGTGTATATGCCTAAGGCAGAATCTATGTTCTGCAGCAGGAAACACTTGTGCAACAACTGGAATGAACCTTGTTTCAAAGTAACAATCATAACCATGAATGTGCATACTATTTAAAACATATTGAATGCATAGTGGATGACATACTAACCTTTTGCGTGTTTGAAATAAATGTAAACCTGGACCTTTCTGTTAGATCTAGATCATCTTTTAAACACTCCAAAAACCATGTCCAGGAATCCTTGCTTTCTGTTTCAGCAATTGCATATGCCCAAAAGCAGTATGGACCATACCCTGGTAAGGACCCTTCAAGAATGCACCATCCAAAACAAGCAGATCTCTACCACAAAGCTTTGAAACCCTCCTTTAATGGACCTAAACACACATGGATCCTCTTGAAAATCCTAGTAGGTGAATCAGGGTTTGGTGCACTCTCAACAACAATCTTAACTGTTGTTCCTGGGTTGTATTTTGAAGCTCTAGCCCATAATCCCTTAATCTTGCATATTATTCCTTGTAATCCCCCTTGATTTTTTGTGATGCCTTAATCTTTGCCCTAATGCCTGCATTCTTGAAACCCTTAATTCATACTTGCTGGCCAACTCATTTTGAATGCTTTTTATTGTGATCTTAGGATTGGAAGCAACTTGATTGATTACCTATTGTTCTTTAGCCATGAAATTAGATGTGAAATGCAGATTCTTTCTTGATTGGAGACAATGGTGCTTTGAAATGTAAGTTTTCACCATCCATGTGTCATCATTAGATTCTGCCTTTGAAATATACAACTGCCAGGGACAAACAGCAGAATCTAATCTCATTTTCCTTTTTTTATGCCCACTTGGTCCATCATTGTTAGCCTTTTGGTTTTTGTGGGCCCCAGCACTAGATTCTCCAGTCTTCTTAGGCCCATTAGTTTTTCTCTTGTGGGCCCCAGCACTAGATTCTCCAGTCTTCTTACGCCCATTAGTTTTTCTTTTAGGCCCATCACTAGATTTCTGCAGTCTTCTTATGGATTGCATCTTCTTTCGGCTCATCACCTTTTTTGAATGAAGGACAACTTCCTTCACAAATAACTCTAATCCTTTGTTTGTCATTTCTAAGGAATGACAACTCCTTTCTTGTTTCTATAGCATGCTTCCTAATTAGAGCCTTAGCCTCTTTAGCTATTCCAAAAGTTTGAGTCACATAGAATTTTGCTTCTAGTGGATTTTTGCCCTTGAAAACAAATGATAACAGAACTAAGTTGATTAAAACAAGAAATCTTAAAAATGCATTACACAGATCAAAACAGTTTCTATTGATTTAAGACTAACCTTTTGTGCACGCCTGAGTTCCCTCAGCTTCTTGCTTCTTCTTGTTTCAAAGTCTTCTTGTGACTCATCAATTAAACTATCAAAATATTCATAACTTAAATTATCACCAACTACATCATCTTCACTTTCAACCACCTTATGGAGACCTACATTAGCAGTATGATAGCTACCAATAAACTCTTCCCCATCATCAACATAATCATTGAAATCCCTCATATCAACTTCCATCTCTTCCACCTCATTATCCTTGTCAACCAAATAATCACTGTCTTCCGAGTCATCACCCTCACTGTGATCCTCAAAATCTGCATCAGCATCATTGTCCCCCTCATTGTGATCCTCAACATCTCCATTAGCATCATTGTCCCCCTCACTGTGATCCTCAACATTTGCATCAGCATCATCTCCTGCTGGGAATTCTTTAGAAAACTCAATGTCATCAAAACTAAGCCCATTCACATTCAACCCTCATTCACATTCCCACCTTCATTGACACTCCCACCTTCATTGAATGTCTCACCCTCATTGATATTCCCACCTTCGTTGACAATCCCACCATCATTGACATTCCCACCCTCATTACCATTTAAACCCTCATTTGTATTGGCTACCTGACCTGAACCCTCCACATTACCATTTAAACCCTCATTTGTATTGGCCACCTGACCTGCACTACTCCCATACTCAAGTAACAATCTCCTCCTAGGGACTAACTTTTGTCTGCGAACATTGGCTACCTGACCTGAACCCTCCGCATCCTCTAATTCCTCAATAACTACTTTACATCCTACTGGTGATTTCAAATAGGTATCAACATTAGTGTCATTGTGCTCAATGAAAATGTTAATAACCATATTTTCCCCAACATATTTTGAAAAATTGACAACATCTAAATCACAACCTAAAGCTGATAAACTAGTGTCCAAGTCCTTTCCAGGTATTTGATAATGATAATAAAGTTTCACACCTTCTTTAAATTCACCTAACTCTCACATCATCGAGTCAATTTCATGAATCGAAAACTCATCTATGTCCAGTTTATCTATGTAGACAGAACGACCATGAATATACCTTCTTCCAGGGAAGTACTTGAACTTCCCCCCATAATGTAGCTTCACAGTGAACTCGTTAGGGACACCATTTGTTAGATTAAGAGATATAAAAAACAAAGATGTTATTTTTAGGGTTACAAAATTTGTAAATTTCCAGACGTCTTATGATGGTTGAATACTTACCATATTCAAGATCAGAATCAAACACATCGTACTTATCCCTAATCGTCCACCCCATTTGTGATGAAGACCGATCAAAATCACCTAGATTGTGTAGAGAGGAGGAATGTGAAGAGGTATTGTGAGAGGATTGTGAAGAAATGGAGGGAAAATAGGCTTAATAGGTACCTGACATCCGGGGAGAAGCAAGATGACCGAAATTGACTATTTTTACCCTCGTGTGATGACGTGTGATGACATTTAACAGACAGATTAGACGGACGTTAGGGCTAAGGCCCATCAAAGTAACAAGTTACTTAATCCCAGGATCATCCATGCTATTTTTTAAGTTTCAAGTACCATAGACGCAATATTTTGAAACCCCAGGGACCATCCGTGTAATTAACTCTACATGTAATATTTTAAGTAAGGGAATTTAAGATGTATATATAAATATTTATACTTATCATGATGTTGTTGCAATTTTTTTAATTCAAGGTTATGTAAGACATATGTTATGGTCTAAATTTGGTTGGAAAATATTTGCAGTAGGGTAATTTTTTGGTATCACAAGTTATAGCAAGTGTTGGCATTGTCCCACCGCAACGCGCGGGGAGTTTTTTACTAGTTTATATATATGTTGTATAAATAATATTTGTGTGTTTGTGTTCTAGGCTGTGAGAGCATCAAAACGAACCAAAATATGTTCAAAATAAAGCTAAGATGAATGAGATATTTATGCTAGAAGGTGTATGGGTTTAACAACCAAATACGAGAAAATGGATTAAAGTTATACCACATTGGTGGGATGATAAAAGTTGAAGTTGTTTTATAAGGAGGAGCATTCCTTGAATATTATTTAGTAACTCGCGTGGCGTGGGTTAAACGTGGCGCTTTGAATGTTGGTTTGAACAGAACAGTTCAGGCTCGACTGGCCCATTGTTCGAGTCAGGTGCGTGTCTACGGGTCAAATTTGGAGCGACTGCTGACATGGTAAGGTTCGAAACAACTGGGCTAGACCAGATCAGAAACTGTTGGTCGAACCAGCAGTTTGGGGTGTTTGGGACCAGCTGTTTCCTGACCAGCATTTGTATACAAGGCAACCGTTTATAACTAACAGTTTGACCAGACCAGAGTTGTTTCAACTCGTGTCTTGAATAGAAAAGACAGTTTAAAATTAGTTATGACTCAAGTATTAGGTGAGTATAAGAAAAAAAAACTTGTGGTTCATTCTAATGTGATGAAAAACATACACACATAGAGGGTGTTTGGGATTCCTTATTTAATTCTAAAATTGTTTTTTTTTTTTTTGAAAAGTGTTTATTAACTTATGATTTTTAAATAGTTTTTAAAAGAGTATTTGGATTAGTTTTTTGTGATGAGAAAAGTCAATAAGTTACTTTTTAAAAAATGTTTATCTTAGCTTAGAGAATGTTTGGCTCTCCTTCTCCTTTTCTCCTTATGACCTTTCCCACCTCAAAAGCTCCTTAATCCCATAAGTCACAATTGTGACTTATGACTTTTCTCCTCTTTTCTCCTTTTCAAAAAACAAAATCTTTCAAAAGTTCATTTTTAAACAATTACCCAAACACTATTTTTTTTTTAACTTTTGACTTATTGGATAAGTCATAAGTTAAAAGGAGGGGAAAAATTGATAGCCAAACACCCTCTTAGTTATGTAAAATAATAGAAATAGTAAAATGTGGGTAATTTGATAATTTTTATATTCAAAAGGCCAAAAGCAGTTTGAAAACCCAGGTTTTCATGGCTTTTGAAAAATATCTTTTTAACTCATACCAAAATGTCAAAAAAAAGACTTTTATTAATGAAAAAAATGTTTCTGGCAAAAAGAAGTTTAGAAGAGGAGTACTCTCTATAAGTTCTTTTCGCAACTTCTTCCTTTTTTCTACAATATATAAACATCAAATAACCCGCTGGCATCTCAGACGTGAAAGTCATTTTCGGCAGTACACATATTGTTCTGGTTGTTGTAACCCTGAGAGACAGACCATCTGAGAAGAGGTGCGGAATCTATTTTAAGGGTCTCGTGTTCAACACGATACTCAACCAAAATCGTCAACCTTTTTAGTATGTTTATTGATATAGTCAAGGAGTACGGTTGAAGACTCAAGGTGATGACGTCATGGATGAGGTGTGAATCAGGTTCGGTAAATTTGTATATGTTTTGTATTGGATCTTATGTAATTCGTAACCGATATTGTACTTTTTATATTTTCCACTAATAACGAGAGTCTCGTAATTATAATTTTATTATTATTTTTAATGAAAGTAAATCCATATTCCTACCGTTTTTACTCTAAAAACATGATCAAATGTCCAAATTACTTAGATAAATCAGAAATGATCAATATTGATTTTTTATAAGATGTTGAACTTTAATCAATATTTTGATTTTTTTTATAAGATAAATCAAAAACCGACAAACAAAGTGTGCAAATAATTTGAATAGTTTTTGACAAAATCGATCGTGTACTGTACGTTCACTTTTTGAAGACTTATTTTTTTGTTACTTTTTAAAAGAATCCTTCACGAATTTAAAGTACCCATGGGTCATGCACATTAAAACCCCATAAGACAAGTGGTCTCTTGATATTTATAAAAAAATCACATTAGACAAAGATCACATGCTAACAAGAGAATAAGTGTTTTGGCCTAAGGCCTTTTATTGTATTCAGATATAAACAAATTATTATATGTTGTTGCAAGTTATTATCATTAGGCAGTCTTTACCTTTGCTACAAGTCTACAAAATTAACTCTACCAATATTAGGAACCATTTTTTAAAAACCAAATCATGAATCGGTTTCTAAAAGCTAACCAAGATTTGAACTGAAACCGGATTTTAACACTTCGACAGTTATATTGAACCAAAATATAGTGGGTCTAATCAAAACCCGATTCTATATGGTTTGGTCTATTAAGACATCCCAAATCTATTTAGATGGTGTTTGGAGTTGCGTTTTGAAATTGATTTTTAGATTAAATAATCAGTTTTTAGTGTTTGGGAGTTGAGTTTTGAAATGAATTTTTAGGCTACAAAACGCAATAAGCTAAAAGCAGCTCCACACTTGACGCAAAAACTGTTTTGAAAAATCAATCACAGACACCCTCTTAAACACCCCACCACCTATATTTACGCTTTTTTGCCTTTTAGCACCTCCAAAAATGTTCCAACTATGGAGATAGGGAATTGGGGTGTCCGAATATCAAGACCCTTCTATATACAGATAATCGTAGGGTGTGCACGGCTGGGTTTGTTTAACCCATAACTGAAAAGTTAAAACCGGCAGATTCAGTTAACTTTTGGTTTCGGATAATTCTATAAACAGACTCAAGACACATACGTTCCATTTGACGTCCACATATAACAAGCAAGAAACCATCGACGACCAACCTACACAAAACAAAAAAAAATACAAAAACAGAACTACAAGGACAAAGAACATAAAAATAGCAGGGCTTAAAAGTAACAGCTTTGTTTCACCATCTTAACCACAATTGTCGGTAAAAATCTCACTTGTCTAAAATAAACGCGAATCTGCTCATATCTTAGGTTCAAAAATAAACCAACACTAACAAAACAGGTAAATATAGTCAAAACCCACTGCAAGCAAAATCATCGAGCAGCTTGCGCCTGGGCATGTTCCAAGAGCTGACTAACTAACTTGTACGTGCGACCTGAGAGTCCCTTTGTGTGATCAATAAGTTGCTCATACCTGTAAACAAAGATAAAGTCAAACATACATCATTGATGATTTTGGTACTTACCAAGCATCGTGTTTTAAAAACTATTTTTTGGTACTTACACGTTGGGATGATTGGGTTCCATAACAACCGTTCCAGTTTGGGTGTTGATTTTAGCATCTAACTTTGAGGTGCGAATGAGATTCAAAATCCACCTTTCAGCGTCTTCGTAGTTTAGGTTTAGTTTCTCAGCAAGCACCCTGAAAAGTAAATTAAATTAAACCAAACCATAAAACAAGATTCAGAATTGTTAGGTCTCCTAAACACAAAATATAAAGAATATAATGAAAAAAGTCTGTACCCCATGTCAATGCGCTCATGAATTCTGCAGTAGGTCTCAAAGATGAAAAGACGAGCATTCTCAAGAAACTCATCTTTCAATGGGACAACGGTATAGTTGCTTTCTTCTACCCGTTTGCCCAAAAACGGATCATTCAATATCACCTGTATGTACATTATTCAGGTTCAGCAAGAATCTCTCCTTTTATAATAAAATTTTAAAAAAATAGAGAAAGCAACTTACATCCTCACACTCTTTCATCTTCTTTTGAGCACCATCAAAGTCAAAGTTGACATACACGCATGCTAAAAACTCTGTAATCGGATCTGAAAAGGAGTTCTGCTCTTGCTGAATGACTTTAATGAATTCTTTGAACTGAGGTCTTCTCTTCTTGTTGACGATGAATGCAGTAGCAAGGTAACGCAAGAGATGTGGAGCATTTGTTTGAATCGCATTCAAATACCTGAAGGACATATTAATATATTATCAGCAAAAAAACGACAAGAATTTAAATTGGGATGCAAAAGAGCACAAAATAACTAAAAGGTCATACTTGTCCTGATTAAATAAGTCAATGATTAGTGTTCTGCCGTTATCATGGTTGAAGAAGATGAATAAACTCCAATGCATCAACCATATCCTACTTTGAACTTGATTCAACGAAGACGCAAAGTTCTGAAAAGAAATAAATCTAGTTAGATTACTTAAAAGAGAAAACAAATTAGAAAACTACTAGAAGGGTATGCAAACAAAGAGACTTTGGAGTCTATTATTTCTTTCAGACGGTCAAGCTCGCCAAGAGCGATGTCCCAGTTCTGCATGAGTATTTCAGCCGCTAGCTTTCCCCCACAAGGCACTAAGACTCCTTTCAGCATTGGTGCACAATGCCCTGTACTGATATAAATAATCAGCTGCTCCTGAGTAGTTCCCGCACTCGAACTGAAATTTAGCATACTGATACAATGCTTCTATCTGCTCTGGACCAATCTGATTAAAACAAATACGGTTATGAACACAAGAGTAAAACAAACATGAAAATATGCAAAAACGCAACATACATAACCATCGTTCAGACTTATGTGAAAAATGTTGCACAACGAAATGTGCAGGATGCACGAAATGCTTATCTCGTTAATAGTTAACGAACACCTCGATGCAGAAGACTGACGCAATAACCCCAAATCAACTAAAACCACGGTGATTAGGTACCTGATAACGTTCGTTAAGCATCTGAAGGTTGTACTGCTTGTCAGCCCTCAACTCCTGAACTGCACTTGGATTTTGCAAAAATGTGACCAACGGAGCTGCTGCCTCTTCCAAAGACTTTAACCTTGCAACGACCTCCACTCTCCTGTCCACCATATCTAATAACAAGTACCACAACAGCAACAACACCGTTTATACATTGGTAAACAAAAACATCCACTTAATATCCAACAATACGTACATTATAAACAAAGTAAACACACCCTACCACAAGCAATCTAGCCTTACATAGCGAATAACAAGTTCAATCATAGTGTAGTCACATAAATACAAGTAACGTTGTAATTTTCCCTAAAGTCAAATTATTATACATTTGAAATAGATATCATCATAAATTCCATAACCTTTTAAGTTATAGCATTATCTGTATCATTTTTATTTTAAAAATCAACATATGTTTGACAACAAAAAAAAACAGCCTCTACTAAGGTCCTACCCTATTTTGGACTGAATTGTATAATTCTTCTAGATACACCACAATCCGAGATACTAAAACTACTGTTACTAAACCCCATGGTGGCATAATATATCAATCCCCTTGTTCCTCAAACATGCAGGGGTTTTCTTCAGGGATGAGATAGACACGGATACCAAAAAACCGAATACCGTACCCTTTATAGCAATTCGGTACCGGTAGTGCAAAAATATGGAAAAATACCAAAGCTGATTACTACCTAAGGTCCTAAACCAAAAACACTACAGATGAATACCGTGCATTAAACGTGCTGCAGTTTACTCAGGGATGAGATAGACACCGACACCAAAAACAAGTAAATATATAAACCAAATACCATACCGATTATAGCGATTCGGTACGGGTAGTGCAAAAAGACAGAAAAATACCAATACGACTACTACCTAAAACAAAAACCTAAAATGAAAACCGTAACCGAAATTGTTCAGTCAGAGTCAGTATATACCATTGTTCCATAAAAATGCCCATCCCTATAACTTTACTTAACAATTTAAATACTAAACAGATAAGCATTCTAAACTTCCACATGATAATTTCTTAACATAAACTAAACTTTACAAATCACAACCAATTACTAAAAACCTAACTAATTATAATAGATTCAAAACTACACATATTCATCTACAAACAATACATTAAACTTCATCACCAACCACAAATAATAATAATAATAATAATAATAATTACATTTTACTGATTTAAACCAATACCCACAAAATTAACATACAAAAAAACCAAGAAAACAAAACAAACAAGAAACCCTTGACTACCTTGAGGAACATCTTCTGTATGGTACAAAGACTTATGAATATCCATAGCATAATCAACCATATTGGTATTATTCAAAAGCTCTATCTTCGCCTTAAGGATTTGATCATTGGGATACAGCTCACGTTCTTGAGTAAACTCCAATAAAGGAAAGACGAGATGCCTGTCAAGATTAGGAGCAATACGAGGAGTTAGATCGTATTTCGACATCGCCATGAATAAATTTTTGAGCTTTTTTGATGGGTTTTGGTTGGATTCAAGAGTTATGGACGGAATGTAGCGATATGTTGTGAAGAAGAGGTTATGGTGGATCTGTTCTAGGGTTTTATGGGTGGCTGGTTTGTTGTCTGATTTTGGTCCTTTGTGTTTATGGATGTTATTGTTTAGTCCTTGGGTTTTGAGGAAAGGTATGTACTTATGTAGATGGGTGTAAACGAGCCGAGCCCGAATTTACTAGGCTCGAGCTCGGCTCGTCATGCTTTTATGAAGCTTGAGCTCGGCTCGGTTTGAGCCTATTATTTGGAGCTCAGGCTCGTTAAGGCTCCACTCATTTAAGCATTTTACCGATCCGATCCCGAGTAGCTCTCGAGCCATTGCGCATCATTTACATCCTTGTGTAGACCGAAAACGTTAATAAATAAGGTAAAAAGTGAAAACATTTCTAGAGAGTATTAACCTTCAAAATGTGATAAGGTACGAAAGTTAACATGTAAACGTAAAAGTATTGAAAATCGTAATAACAGTTATAAATCTCTCTCTATATGATGCAACTATAAGAGCCTAATAAGACTTAGGGGCTGTTTGGCAAGTGCTGAACCAGTAAGAGATCTGAATGAGTAAGAGGCTCTGAACTAGTAAGTGCTGAACCATTAAGCGTTGTTTGTTTGTATCTCTGAATGACTGTGCAAAATGACTATTTTACCCCTCTGAACTATTATGTGCTGCATGAAATGTATCTGTTGGCCAGATCTCTTAATAGTGTACAGATTGATGAAAAATTGTAAGAGGAAAATACAAAACGTCATAGAAAATCCAAATTACACATAAATCCTTTAAATTCCATGGAAACATACGAAAATCCAAATACAAAATAACACAACATACGAAATCCAAATACAAATAACAAAACTCTGCATACAATTTTAATTTAAATCATTTGAAAGCAGCTGATTAGCAATCTGGTTACGTAAAGAATTCATATAGTCAATACATTGTGAATCCCACTCTATGTCTTGAACTAACATGCCATCATTTTCCCCACTTTGCATTTCATGAAACATCGTGTTCTCATCATAGTCCATAAATAGCTTATCATAAATATTGCATTTCCTTATAAAATTATGGATGGCGAAACAAGCAATTACTATGTCTCTTCGTATTGGGAAAGAAAAGGGAGTCATTTGCTTTAGGATTGGGAATCTCGCCTTTAGAACACCATATGCACGTTCAATGACATTTCTGAGTTGTTCGTGAGCATGATTGAATCTTTCTTCCTTAGTTAACGCACGTTGTCATCGAAAATCGGCTAACCAATACCTCGTACCACGGTAGGGAGTCATAAATCCACGAGTGTTGGTGTACGCAGCGTCACAAAGGTAATACTTATCTGTATCAGTATCAAAACTATCATATAAAAAACAAATAATGTATGAAATGAACATTGAAGAATGGTTAAAAACCTGGTGGCGGAAAAGGAAAGCCAGAATTTGGGTTGAATGCAACTTCTTTTAAAACTCGTGAATCATGTGCAATGCCCTCCTATCCGGCCCATACGAATGTGAATATCATATCAAAGTCACAAATTGCTAATACATTTTGAAAGCATTCACCTTTTCCTCTTCCCCTGTAACGAGTCTGTTGATCAACAGGCACGATCGCATGTATAAGAGTTCCATCTAAGGCACCTATTGCTCCAGGAAATATTTCTTTTAGTCTTCTATGTCGTTCGGAGTTATTTACGCTTACATTAGAAGATGTTGGAACTATAACTTCTCTTGCGAAATTCATCATTGCCTTTAGGACCTCATGATAACATCTATGAATTGTTTCTGTTGAGTGTTGAAACCTTCGTTTAACCATTCGAAAACGTTCATTATGTCAAATGACCATAAAAAACATAGCCAACTTTTCTTCCAAGCTTATTGACCTACTACTTTGCAACCAATTTTTTTGTTTAAAATAATTGCACAATAGTATAAATGCATCACGTGAAAGACGCATCATCTCATGACATTGTGTAGAAGTACCATGCAATAATTCTTGCGTGTATTCATGGCCGATTAATGCCGAATTTAAGTTGCTTATCCTTTCAACATTTAATCTCGAGTCTTTTTTTTTCTTTCAGCAATGTATCATAGCTGAATGGTTAAGACTGAATGGGGCCATTAAGAGGTTGGGTTTTTTCTAACCAAACAACAACACCTCTGTCCGATTAAGAGGTTCCCTCTTAATGAACCATGAAGAGGCGAACCAAACAGCACTTGAGCTTCTATAAACATTGTAATATGGAGATGATCTCCATTTAAATTTAGTAAAAAGAGCATCAAAACTAGACGTAGGTCCATCCTTATGTTTAGCTATGACGTGACGTCAATAAGGTTATGATGTTTTTGTAAGTTAATTAGTAAATTCCACTCCAACGATGCCACTTGTAAAATGTAAACTACAAAATAAAATAAAGTTTATCTATAGCAGTATTAGATTTAATTAGACGTATAGCGTCCCCGTACGACGAAAAGATAAAACCCAAAAAATAAAGTTGTGATATCGACATGTGTTAATCAATTGAATACCCGTTCTAATAATAACGATAACAGTTCCGATAATACTAGTATCAGCACCCATGTTGTCTGGTTGGTATCAGTTTGGTTTGATAATATACCAATACTCAATATAGTTTACGATACCAAAAAGATATGTTATTTTGAATACAACTATATTTTAAATGAAATTTATATCGGAATGTTGAGAAAAAATAAAATTATTAAAAAAGACAAATCTCACATCAGCCGTAGACAAGAGAGATACTGGGTTCATAAAGGAATATCGAACCCTAAATATCACCAACGCATTTTTGGTGCATTAGTTATAGATCTCATCAGAACTTCATAGTTAAATATGCTCAGGTAGTAGTACCAAAAATTTGTGAGGTCAGAATAACTCTCTACTCTATCGTAACCATAAACAAACAAATCCGTGAGCTTCTTACAAGCAAAGCGGACAATATTAATTATACAAGAGACGGGATATTAAAAATGTAAGTTGTAATCACGACATATGGACCAAGACCATCCACCTTGTTGCAACAACAATGAGTGTGAGCGGTAAATATACTTTGTTCATTACTATACGCAAATTTATTCAAACACAACTCATAGTACATCAAACTTTTCAGACAAGACTCGTCATATTCGTCTATAACATGTGTTATTTATAGGAAATTCACACTCTTGGATATCAAATTTCCACAATGTCTCCATGTAAAAATAAATAACATATCTAGCTGTCTCTTCTTACAAATTGTATAATGTGGTCAATTTTAATCTGTTTTGTTATGAATAAGAACTCTCAATCTCTCATGTTCTTGCATGTAAATTTCTTCTTATCACATCCATTGAAAGCTATTTTCCAGGGTAGACACTTGCCCCATAGAGTACTCAGCGTGTCATACGTGAGTGTTATTATTGCTTAATTTCTTACTATAAATTTAATGAGCTCAGTATAAAACCGCAAACTCAAAACATAAAAACCTTTTAACGGATACATAGATAATTTCTGAACACCAAATCATATAGAGTTGCGATTTTAAGCAACATTATTAAGCCTTAGTTGATACAACCTGTTAATAGTGCTCCTAACAAAAGTGAACGTCGTCAAAAAGTGATGTATACAACTTGCTAGCAACAGCATGAACAATACCTTTGAGATGTTGGAAACATCAAGAATATTGTGGGTAAACCGGATAATACATTGTTGAATCGTTCGCGTTCATACAATTTTAATTCGTGATAATCAATGGAAGCTTCTGTCAACAATGCGTGTCGACATTGCAAGTTTGCAACAATTGATAAAACTAACCCAATACCCACATGTATGAACAATGGCTCAAATCATATGCAGTATGAATCATCCACAAACTAAAAATGTAGTCACGATCCCCCCCCCCCCCCCCGAGATCTTTACCATCAGTGCTTAATTCTTATTGTGAAATGCACTTATGCTCTCCTTATCCATGCTTCATTCCAATCTGAAACTCCAAACTAGAACCGTTAACCATCTGTTCGAAGACAAAAATAAAGGGTTAAAGAGACTTGTTTCCTCCAAAAAAAACAGTGTCTATAAAAGTTTCAATTCACAGGCAAAGAAACCTTAATAAATGCTATCTGCATAATTGATTTGAATTTGTATTCTGTTTTAAAAGACTTTCATAAACTAATACTTTCGAGTGCAAAGTCATTTACATTAAGTGTTACCAAATCTTCTTAAAAAGGAAAAAGATCATTACAATTTAGTAAATCTATACAACTACAAGACCAAATGCTTGAAGAGTTGAAGTCCATTCAAATATATTTAAGACTATGTTCTAAGTAAATAAAAAATTCAAAACTGTTTGATTTATACAAGTATTAAACATAGCCTGTTTGAACTAACATTAACAGAAAATGTAATACTATCAGTAAGCGTAAATCAGTTTTACAGTTTGTGTGACAAACATTTTATAAAATCTGTTTTGTAGATTGAGTACATATTAAATTCAAATTTGTTTCAGGCCCTTTTAAAAAAGGGCGGTTCATGAAAAACCAAACCCGCAGGTGTTTTTCAATCACAAATTGTAGTTGAGTATGTATGATAGGTATAACATCCAATTCCATTGCCAAATGTTGAAAGAAGTCAATTTTTTAGGAACAGATGAAATACCTTGCAACTTGTAAGTCTTCCCATAGATGGTAAAAATTAGGAACATCTCGTTCCAGTTAACTTGTACGGTTTTGAGAGAAGCAAGCCATCGCATACAGAGAACGAGGTCATCACCCCCAATTAAAAACGGGTAAAAATCTTGCACGATCTTCAGATCAGATTATTGCACCGAACTATCCTTACACAGCTGATTACACCTGATAATGTCACCATTCAACTCCAAATTGTGTCATGAATTTGGTGGCTATCTTTAATTGGCGAACCAATGAATCGGATATAAAATTGAGAGTAGACCTGCTATCCACTAAAATCAGCACTTCGGTAGTTCCCAACATCCCGTGAAGCTTCATTGTTGACATATGCGATTTGCTGAAAATCACATGAAGACTTATTTCGGCTAATTCTTCTTGAGCACCAGATGCCTCTTCCTTGGTGTCGAATGGTTCTTCTTGGATGTCAGAGGTTTTTAGCAGCTTGAAAGTACCTGTTTTACATCTGTGTACTGGACTGTATTTCTCCCCACGTTTGAAACATTATCCTTTAAGATACCTATTTTGTTTCTGTTGTAGTGATTCGAAGGACTTGACGTTGGGGTGTATGGTTTTGGTTAGTGGAGTAAATGGGGCCAGGGGGTTAATTTTCGGCTGGGTTAAATTTTGGGCTTGGATTCCAGGTATGAGTTTTAGTGGGCTTAGCAACCGACTTTGGACTCGTATTTTAGGGATAGGCTAGGAGCATTTTGTATTGTTATGGGTTTCTGAATTTTCACATCTGCCTTCAACTCTTCCTTGAGACCATTCAGAAACACTCCCAATAAGCAATTCTCTGCCCAATTAGATACCCTAGCAGATCTCTTAGCGAATTCTTGTCTGTATTCCTGGACAGAATCTGTTTGTTTATACTGTATAGGTAATCATCTGGGTTCAGCGGGACCAAGGTTCTTTTGCAAAGCAAGGACTAATTCTTCCCACAAAATGATTGTTTGATCTGCAGACAGCAAGGAAAATAAATCCAACGCATCACCCACCAAATGCAAGGAAGCAACATCAACCTTCACTTCCTCAGGAATTCCATAGTAACAAAAGTACTTTTCTGGCTTCAAAGTTCAAAATCTATCCTTATGGATCCCCTTCGCTGAATGAAGGAAAATCGATTTTATTGTAGGGCATGTGGTGTCATTGGTTACATCTGGAAGAACCCACGTCTTCAAATTGGTTGGAACCACCACTGGATTTCTTTCGTTTGGCCGAATGCGACTTGATTGCAACACATGCTGCAAGGACTCCATAGATGAAGCGATGGCTGCCAATTGGGCAGCCACTGGGTCAGGGTTCATATTGTTTGGGTCTAGAACATAGGGAACAATTGAGATAATTAGATTCAGGTCACCAGCTGATGTGGCCTTTTTGTACTTGCATCTTGAATAAAACCTAAGGGGTTTATCATGTAAGCACTTTTAGGCTTTAGCACACGCTTTCCATAATCGTTTAGGCACTCCTAGAAGGAACTCTACGTTTAAGAACATTTCCAAGTAGACCTGACCCTCAAAATATTTGGCTCATCACAAAATGCTACATAACACATGTGAAACTTGAAAGTGCATCAATGATATGCATAAAGGTTATATACTTGTATGAATCAGGAGACCATAAAGTAACTTAGGGTTTTATTCACATCTTTGAATGGGAGATAGGGCCTTAATATTGTCAAGAAACGCGCTTCTAGAAGGTATTATTAGTAAGAGGATTATAAATCAAAGTATAATGTAGAGGACAATCTTTCTATGAATCAAGACATAGTCACAAATTCTTAAACTAACAAAGTTGCGGTAACTGGTTTCTCTTAAGCATTTCATCGAACATGTAACAAATGAATTTTGAAGTTTATCATGACGAATTAAACCATAAAAATACCAAAGCAAACAATCATTAATCCCAAAATTCAATCAAAACGACCTAAAACCCTCCTTTTGTAATTGACAGTGTTGAAGGCACCCAAAAAACTTGCTTACTGTTTGAAAAACTGCAACTTAACTGGTGATCGAGATGAGGGAAGTGATAAGAACCATAACGTTAATAGAATGCAAACAAATCAAAAAGTGAACAGACAAATGAAGAAGATTAATAGCTTTTAAGAGATTGATCAGCTCCCCCAACATTTACTTTGAAGAGGTAAACCAACACTCCCAATGATACCAAATCATTAATCAATATTAAGCAAACACAAAATAACAACCCTAAATCAGTACTTGTAATAAATCCCAACCCTTGTAGGAAAAGTAACTTGCGCTCGAAGTATTTTTATCCCAACCAGAACTCAAATTCCCAATCTTTATCTATAATAAAACTCTATCTACTAAATAATATAATACTAGTAATAATATTCTGCAGATCTTATCGGGATGGAATGTGGAGATTCTTCTTCGTTGCCGTAGGAAGTAATGCCGAAGAAATCATAAGCGGGGAAGAAACACCAAGAATCGATTCTCTTCCTTGTTCTATTTTGTCAAAATTTCATATGAGCATATGCAAAAAAATTCCTCTGCTTTCAAGGAACAACAATGATGAAGAGATGATTGAGCTTAGTTACAATTATCATTTACAATTAGAAAAGTTTAAAGGCTTAAGATATACAATATGGGTCGCGTACGATTGGGCTATTATGGAGAGAGGAGAAATGTAGTCATGACTGTGAGTCTTATTTACTTGATGCCACAACTACAAGGACTGAAATGGCCAAATGGGTTCTAACAAAGCTATATGGTGATATAAGGTAAATACTTCTTTTAAACAAAAAACCCAAAAGTCAAACAATGTATTGTTAGGAACGGGGAGGCTTTGCTTATAAGTATCTTAGTGGAAAGTGCCCAAGATAATAATAAAGCAAACATAAAAAAAGGCTCAAATTAGCAAGGCACATGTCATATAAGTATCTTAAAACTATATTTACTACCCCCCCCCCCCCCCCGAAAAACCCAGGAGAAACACTAAAAACAAGGATTATGCCATGAGTCTCCACACCAACAGATGTGCATTATCGTCTAATGTCACAAAATATACCAAAAGTATTAACAGCCCCTGATTGTTATCCCTTCAATTTCACTCACAAGAATATCCATAAAAGAAAATGTCTTTTGAGCATCCTACCAGTCAAATTTCACCTTTGTTTGATAATTTATATACACAACTTAAAATGTTTCTAATAGAAAAAAATTCAAAATCAATCTCAACTCTCAAGTCTTTGCTTGATGAAACAAGAAACTCAACCTGACATATTCTATCAAACTATAACAAGACCAAAAAGTAAATACCTTATACAATTAACACTTCATTGTAGAAAATAGGTTGTACTCTCGCTTCCATGCACATGAACACATATATGTATATGTCATACTATATAAACTATAATGACTAGACATATACTATTTTCTCTGATTACACACTATTAACTTCACTATGAGGGGTCAGTATTTTCTTAACACCAATCCTTACATCTTGGTTTTTACTAACCGCAAGATGCTCCTGAGGCACTTAGGTCTTAAAAGCCAAGGTGCGAGATGAGAGCTTCACGTATGCGAGGCACTAAGTATTCATTGATATGTATAACCTGACTAGCTATACATACAACCTAAATTCTTTATATTAATTATACAAAAATACTACATATTTTTCCATTTTAGTCCTTAAACCCCCAAAAATTAGATTAAAAAATTATATACAATTTAATAGCATAAAGAAAAATATGAGCCATCATATTTTTGAGATTGTATATTTCAATGTACAACCAAAGAATCTAAGCAAAACCAATTAATTTTAGTTGAGTTATGATCAACAATTTACTTTTTCAGCATGTAACTTTACCACCTCACATGAAAACAACCTGGCCAGAAGCGAAAATCAAAAAGAAGAAGGCAACCTCCCAACGCCTCCGGCAAAGTGAAGTCTAACCACCGCCTCTTGTAATTGCACCGCTTCAGCCATGGTGAAGCACTAGAACCAGCGGCTCAGGCATGAGACACACTTTTTAAAAATCACTCCTTACATGCTTTATGCGTTACCATATATATCTAATATATAATATTTAACGCCAAACTTCATTAGATTTGACATGAACATGCCTCAATAGTTAGTTTTGGAACCACTCTTTGCAACTTGTATTTAAACCAGTTGGCATATGAATCAATGTATACAGAAATCCATAAATATTGAGGAAACATAGAGGGCCCACCTAGACATGTCGATGGGTCATAGCTACTATAATCGGATCCATGAGTAACCAAATGGATTGTGATTTCATACATTAGACAATAGATTATAATTTGACTTACGATCTAGCTAAACGTTGTATCAAGATTGACCTATATATTTTTTTGTTTTTCTTAACCTCGGATACCCACTTTTAACCCCCTTCCCTTCCCGCCCATCTAGCCATGTCATCACCACGACACCACTTGCACCCTAGAAACCTTCCCTCTTTTAATTCCATACACCACCATTCTCACCCTTTCACCCTCTTACATCACCATCTTACCCTACCTCACCTGCCCATTAAACTATTACCCTATCCATCTCATCCCATCTGCCTCTTATCCTCCCCATCCAATCCACCCTTACACTCTGTTCCAGAGTTTCATTAAAGGATGGAAGAGAAAGGATCGGGAAGGAAGTGGGGAAAAAATTTGTTCAAGAGTTTTTTGTAGGGGGAATGAGAGGGATAATAAAGAGGTTTTTAGGGTGATTTTCAATCTTTCCAATTTGGAAGGAATTGGAGAGAAAGGAAGAGGAGGGAGATCCTTTCTCTTCCATCCTTTAATGAAACTCTGGAACAGAGTGTTACCCTCCCTATCCGATCCACCCTACCCTCCTTATCCAATCCACCCTATTTGGTACTGCCAGAAGAACAATGTCTTATTTTTTAAACTTTTTGGTGATAGTGGTGGTCGTAAAGGTGGCGGTGATTGTTATCATGATTGTGGTGGTGGTGGTGGTGGTGGTGGTGGTGGTGGTAGGTTGTAGTGGCGGTGGTAGGGGTTGTATTGATTAGGTTTTGTGGTAGCAGTGTTGATGATGGTAAAAGAGGCGAAGAAAAAATAAATTAAAGCATATTAAATAGAAAATAGATTAAGAGCGATAGATCATGCATGGACCAACATATTGCTATGTTTAAATGGGTTGATTTATTGGATTTCTTATTGAACTATTGGATCATTTATATTAATCCATGAGGTCAACTGGATCACGTCTAGATATGACCCATTGACACGCCTAGGCCTACTTAACATACTAAACTAAGAGACATCATTTATTGAAGAGCCTATATATAAAAGGAGAGTGTGTAACACTAGTAACAGTGCCATTGTCCAAAGTAAAAAAAGACCTACCGGCGATTTGCCTAATTGCCCTTTTAATTCCATCGCTCACATTCCCCTATCCAATTAGGTTCGTGTTACAATTTTGCTGAACTTTCTTAATTTCAATGAATCCGATAGTGTTCTTGATTAAATGAAACAATCTATAGGGTAGATAGTCGATCGCTTAACTAATAGTTTACTTTTATGGACTAAATCTCGTTTTTTTTATTACGCTTGTTGTATGTGACTATATGAATATTTTATTAATTAAAAATTGAGAATAACGTGTGAATTAAATCAAGAATTACAATTGTAAAGTTTTTTACATCGATTGGAATCAAAGTAGGGGTAATGTAATTTAATTTAATATGAAATTAGGGTTTATAGTTTAAAAAGAAATTGGGGATGCATGATGTTAAAGTTTAAATGTTTAATCAAGAATTTATTAAATTGAAATGATGTAAACAAATCACTATGGTTCTTTAGTATGAATTGAAATTCAGGATGTTTGATTTGAAGTTTAGTTAATAACTTACTCGTTTGAATTATGCATCACAGTTATAGTAAGAATCTAATGTATCATATTGTAACATTAAGATCTACTTGTTTGAAAGTTGTGTACATTTGAAAAGTAAGTGTACATTACTAATTTGGAATGAAATAGTTTAGAAACAATGTTAGGACTAACTATTTAGAGTTCAATTAAGATTTGCTGATGATCATGCTTTATTTATCATATCTTGTAAGCTTATCAAGGTGATTTAATTCTGCTAGTGCAACAATTTGTAGAACCAGAACAATATTCTTTTAATCACTTGTATTTATACACTTAAGCAAAACAATACTAAGAGGAGACATCTTCTGAGGTACATTTGCCTATTCACGTATATTTGAATCTAACATTCTAACTACAGTACCAAGAGGTGGATATGGCACGAAAACGAAAGGAAAAAGGACAGGCCAGGCGTAATGGTGACAATCAGGACCCACCAGGTGTTTTTATGCAACTTACCTACAATTGTTTATTTGTTTATATCTTTTTATATAGTATGTTTATAAATAAAGTTCATATGTAGCTAAACGAGTAAGAAGTCAGTCTGAAGGGAGACGGGAGTCCTCCTACGGTCCCTCGACCTATAAATGTTAGCAGCACCCAGTGAGTAATATTTTTTTATGACTTTAACTAGAGGTAACAATATGGGCGGGTTGGGTAACAAGTCAAAATGGTTTGGCCTCTGGATTGAGACATGTCAATTTTAGCACGATTGTCCGGGTCAAAACGGGTTAACCCACGATAAGCTTTCTATTGATTTTCATTTTCTTCATACATAATCAATGGTCTACTAACGATTTAAGAAAAACCAAAGTATTACAATAATCATTTGAATCTTTAAATAAAACTATTTATGTGCATAAGAAATATTCCTTTGGCAACTTTCAACCTATTTGACCACATCAACTATTCTCCTTCTAGCTAAGTTTATATTTGACCCATTTGAGATGAATCATACCCAAACTGAACCACTCATAGGTGAATGTGCTGAAATTGCCATCTCTAAATTTGACCTACTTAGGCACTATTAATGCTCCATGATTTAAACTATAGTAACTTGTGTATGCAGTATACTTGACAAGACTGCTACAAAGACCTTGTTGGCTATAATCCGTTCCAACTGGCCTGTGGGAACATTCACATTCAAAAGGCGCCTACTACCTTTTGGCCATCTGTCATTTCCATGTTCCGAGTAAATACATTGTCATTTATGCAATTTACATTTATCATCAATTAACAACACCTAATCTAATGTTATAGTTAATTTTATTTGTTGGTTCTTATTAGAGATTACTATAGCTATCATCCTGGTGTACCAGATGCTGATGGTTGATGCGGTTGTGAAACTGCACGTGGCCCGTACAATGACCCAGACTCTCTATGAGGAAAGGAGTCGGGCTATGATACGGGCAGAACGAAACAACACAACACTTCAGGAACAGTGCCCATCATACTTTGATGAAGACGTGTGGAGGTCTTTCTGTTCTCATTGGCGCAAGAGATCCTTTAAAAGGAAATCTGAAACTAACGCAAATAATAGAAGAAAGCTTCAAGTGGTTCACACAACTGGGGCTAAGCCGTTTTTCAAGTTTAAACAAGTATTAATTATAAGACTGAAAACTCATCAAATTAGCAACTCATATACCTCATATAAGGGTGCTAACAACTTAACATTCTACGTTACTCTATTTTCCAGGATCTGGATCAGAAGTACAGTGAGTCTCCTACAGTTGTGCAATTTTGGGATGAATCACACAAAAACAAAAACACTGATGAGTGGGCGTCTAAGAGGGTCAGCTGATTGGGGTATGTTTTAGTGGTTTTATTAGTAAAAGAAGTTATCAATAAAGATTCTATAAATACTTGGTTCTTTTGTTTTTCATCAGAATCAGATGCGAGATATATTATCAGCAAAACGACCCTCAGGAGAAGCATCACAAGATTGGAAAACTGGAATTTCAGCGTTAATCGAGGCCCAAGGACCAATAAAGAAAAACAGGCTCCTTGGTCTCCCTAGACTCCGAGCAAATTCAGTTATCCGGGACCTCCAGGCTAAAGAGCAGCGTGAGAGCCAGAGAAACCACAGCGCTCAGCCCAACAGCAGCGGGAATGGAGCTGGCAGCCCCAAGATCCCTAACTTAACCTTTTAACTTTCTTGATCAGGTCTCAAGACCTTTTATGCCTTTAGCAGTTTCATACAATACTAAGATAATAACTGTTTCTTAAGCGAGTAACTTGTTTATATTTGGTATGGATATCTAAACGCCTTGGCTTGCAGTATCGTACAGTAATTAGATGACAACTGTTTCTTAACCTAGTAACTTGTTTATATTTGGTATGGATTACTGAATGCCGTGGCTTGCAGTGTGCTAGCGCTAGCGAGTACCTACCGACTAGTGATCCGACACAAAGGTTTTCAATATTATCTTCCTTTTTTTGGATTAAACCAAACGTAAGCAGATAAATCATCTGTAGTTTTAACACACTTAGTTTAACGTTATTTTACTAATTTCGTGAAAATAACGTTAAATGACAATTAATCATGCATCATGTCATGGCGTTGATAGCCAAAAGACAACGGGATACATGCCCGACCGGGCTTGTCCCGATTGCTAAGTGTTATGTACCTTATGTCCAAGGCTTGATATAAAACCACTATCGAAACGGAGGTCTCAGTGGAAGCAACCACTCTATTCCCAGGGGTAGAGCTAAGGTTGTCTACATCTTACCTTCCTCAAACCCTACCTTAACTTTGCTATTGGTGGGATTACCGATGATGATGATGGAGTTTTAATCAAACAATAATCAATTCCTTTTAACAAAAACATTATCATAAAGTGAATTTGAGTTGTAATAACAACATCCTATGATACTAATATTAATCGAGATAACGAAGCTTAGCAAGTCAGATGCATACATACATACATACATAAGAAGGATAGCTAATAATAAAATATTAATAAAACTAAATCATAATTCAATAG